>JAHLJT010003656.1:59851823-60071823 GCA_031308135.1 Acheta domesticus
TTAACTTCAAAAACATACCAGAAAATAATTTTTCAGAGCAAGAAAACGACCAATTTTGAAAGTGGAGACGATGGAGAGTCATGTTCAGGGCAATTACGTTTGTGTAATGTAACACAAAAATATTTACAAGGGAAGAGAGGAATGAAAAATAAATCGATAATGTAGGAATAAAATGAATGCCGAAAATACAAATTATAATTTTTCGTCGCCTTTACTTCAAATCATAGGAATAAGGGTAATTGAGTATTTCATTTACGACGACAACTATAAAGGCAGTAAAGTGATGTTTTTCGGAATATCGGTAATGCAGTTTACGTTCATTTACGATCATCAAAAATTAGTTTCTGCCCACGAAAATTTACAATGAAATGCAAATGAAAAGGTTTAAAGCAGACTGATTTGATTACAATGGGAAAGGTTTCTAATACTGTTGAGGTATTTGAATTTTTTACTTAAAAAATCATTTCTCATACTTGGTTAAAATTTGTCCTTGCTTTTATATTACACAAAAGATTTATTTCTTCAATTTGAAAGGTTATATTGTAATGTGTAAATAGATTTAGGTTTTATGATATTGTAATGTGTAAATAGACTTTTGACTGTTTCAACACTCATATGTTTACATTTGTTAATGTTTCGTTATTATATTTTATCCTTATATTATTTAAATAATAATCAAACGAAATACAGTACATCTTCTTTCCGAAAAGCAGTCCTGATTTTCAGGCAAACAACATGTATTCCTACGTAATACATTACGTGTTCATGTTCAAACTGCGCGCTGGCATTCATATCAACGCGACTACGAAACTGGGATAAAACGTGTTTTGCACCTTTTTTAGTACTTTGTCCGCAAGCAGAAAAATGAAATCGAATTGTAAATTTTCAAGTCAAAACGACGAATGAATAGCTGCAGATTCCAGGTTTATTACGGGGTTTACAAAGTTCCGTGACTGACAAAAAGGCGTAGGCGTGAAAGAGCAAAGTTCGGGCAGTAGCATGTTCCCTTCTCTCTCAAAAATAAAAAAAATCGCTAAAATTAAAACGTATCACAATGAACAGAATAAGCTGTGCGTTTGGCATCCCGTGTCACCTTGTCCTCTTTTGTGATGTGTGCCATGTTATAAAAATTACAGCTGTACCAAGTGAGGTGGAGATGACTAAGGATATCAACAGATGTCACTGCAGTGCTTTTGACCGGAAGTCCCTTGGCTTCGAGTCTCGACAATGTCAGGATTTTCAACACTAGCTAGATAGCTAGGTCGAAACCAGTTGCTGTAAATCAGTTGCTGTCGAGGAAATACTTCTAGCGGCCCGCTGCTCTGATTTCGTATTTTCAATTCAGTAGTTTGCGTTCAGTAGTTTTCCGTGGTTTCTTCGATCAACACGAAGCTAATGCCGGACTGATACTGATAACAAACAGGCTATGAACCGAGCGCGATCTTTCTTTCTTCCTTCCTCTTTCTTGTCCTATCCTTACCCTTTTCTTACACACACTCTCATAAGCCGTGCACTACGACATAAGTCATTAGACCCGTCGGCAACTTGAAACTTGCCCCTGATAAGGCGTTGGCCCGCTCGCGGGAGATACCTAGCTGGGAAAATCTCGCAAGTCGATGTGTACGTTGGCGCCAGGTATCACCATCCTGCTGGGGAAGAATACCGCCCCCCCGTGTTAAAAACATTCCCTACACTTACGGCACTAATGAGCATAGCAGTTGACGAGCCCGGAAACCCAAAATAATCGAAGTAGAGCAGCGCCCATTGCTTTTCGTGGTTCCCGCTCCTAAAAGCACGGATCTTGACTCTCAGCAGGCGCCTGCTTGGAGCAACGCCCTATATGAAATTTCGGTGACAAATTTTACGAAGCTAAGAGAATTGCAGAAGTCAGAGACACCTTTGACGAATCCGCAAAGCGCATCTTTATCTTCATTCCCCCTTTACCTCTCCGTTGTAATATTTTGGCGCCTTCTCCTACATCATCCGATTATTTCGTGCTTCCGGGACCATCCACTTCCTTGGATTTTAGTCCCTTGAACCGTACCTATCTAATCCCATAGTACCTGTTATAGTCGGGATGTGGCGGTGTTCCTCTCCCGCTAAACGGGAGAAACGTTGCCCTCATAAACGTCAACTTGCGGGTTCTCCCCTAACTGGGAGCCGCCCTCAGCCGATATGAACTGTTAACTCCCGACTGGTTCCCCTTTACCTGTGTCTGGTAATGTAGTTCATGTAAGCCTGTGTGTGTGTGTGCGTGCGTGTGTGTATGTGCGCGCGCATGTGTGTGTGTGTGAGCTGACAGATTAGGGCAGGGATGAGAAAGGTAAAATCGCGAGCGGTCCGTGGTCTGTTTGTTAACTGCTCGGTCATTTGCTTGTTATTGATCGGAGAGACCGGGAAACTGCCGATAGAAGGAACCGGTCACTGGAATTCTCCTCGAGAGATCGTCTGAGTTCGACCCAGAGGTGATGCTAGCGTCCACAATGTGCCACCGTCCAAAATGTGTCGAACCTTACAACCTCCCGCTGCAAAACGTTGCAACAACTATTGCTGTTCTGAGCGATATCAACTGGTCCATGCCATCCCAGATATATGGTTCTGTTTCGTTTAGGACTCCATTACAAAGTTGCAATTTCCCACAATGAATCTACTACTGTTATTGTACCGACACAAAATTCATTAGTTTTACGCTGAGTCCAACTTTATTGCAGGAATTCGCATTTTTGATACTACTTTCTTCAATGGAAAAAGGGTTTTCTGAGTTCCTCGACTGTAACTGATTTTAACTCCCCCTCTTCCCAGTCTTGACCACATTGGTGCAAGATTCCAAAATATGAAAACCTGATCCAAATTTAATGAAACTTTATATACAAGTGTTTTTGGGTACATTGATTACAATTCCCATGTCAAAATTCCAAAAACACTCAATGGCGGATTACAAAATTAAAAAGCGTCTAAAAATGTTTTAATTTTCCTAAACATTTGCAAACAAGCTTTTACGGGTTCGCTGAATTCGATTACGATTGCAAAATAAAACAACGGAGAATCCAACATGACGAACTAAAAATTTAAAAAACTTCTGAAAATGTTTCAATCATTAAAATTATTAGGCTGCACGAAATGCAGAATATCAGCTAATAGCAGTTTTTCTGACATTTCAAAACCTCAATAGTAGAGAATGAAGTTTTTCTAAATTTCGTTGTGGAACTTATAACTATTTTCCACTTTAAAACAGAAAAAAATAATTGCTACTTTTGATTCAATATTAATTAATTTAACACGCTTTTAAGTATTTGTAATACATGTAAACACTGTACTCACCATCATGATTTTCGTTCATTTCGAATGACGAAAATTGCTCAAAATCGAAAACTTTCACACGTGTTCGAAGTAACGGCTGATTTACGATCTTTGTGTCCTGTAACAGCAGCTCGCTCAACAGCTGCGTTTCCAATGATGCAGAGCGCCACTGTGACGCCTCGGACCTTTTCTGACCATGGAGTTAGTCTGTGAACTAGTCTACGCAACTGATTACTTAAATTTCCCTAAATAAAACCTTTTTTTCGTGTTTAGGCCAGGTTTTCGGGATCTTGCCGCAATGTGCAGTACAGAGATATGTTGGGTCCTCTCCTGGAGAGTACTCTATAAGGTGGACGAATTTTCACTTGGATCACGCATATGCCCAGATACATAACTGACATGACGGCTTCATTCAAACGTAACTGTTTCAGGTCGCAACATTTCGTTGAGACAGTTCAATGAATTTGTCATTTCCGTCGCAGCCTGTATCACAACAGAATATCACTTGCAAAAAAAATCAATTTTTTCGCGACATGAAGCGGAACTAATAGAACAGAAAGGGGAATTGTGTCCCCACATGCAATGACAGACGTCTTTGCGCTCCAATTCGATAAAGACCTGTCGTTATTCGCTCCTTCAATTCCATCAACTCACAAATTTTCGTTTTTAACCCGTTTGAATTCGCAGAAAGTAGATTTTCTCTCCGTTAATACTTACTGAGTCTTTAATTATTATATTAACTATGATGACAAACTTCTGGATTTTGTCGTCTATTTCTGTTGTTCTACTATGTGCTGGACAGCAACGAAGCTGTTCTCAGGTAATGATATAAACATTTTGTTCATCTCGTTATTATAAACACACTGTTGTGTTTTTTTACATCCGAAATGTCTCATCCTCTATCAAGAGAGACATAAAAAAGATCATATGTAAAATAAATGAATAAGTACTTCAGTGTTGGCTCTGCCTGTTTAGCTCATTGGTCAGCGTGCTCGCTTTCCATAACGGGACCCCGGGTTTGATTCCAGGTCGAGCAAGATTGTTGTGTGCGTTTTATTTGCAATGTACCAGTGTATGTTGGTGTGTGACGATGAGAAAATTCACATCTCAGATTGAGAAGATGGCTTAGGGATGTCTTCGTGCTAACCACACGTACACCCCATTAACCCATGACCGCGAGGCCAGGACGCTGGTGGTAGGCTATGGCCCATACACGGACCAATGCACCCAGTACAAACAACAAACTTTAATGTTGAACAAAGAAAAATAACGACTATTCTCTCACCACTTTTCTAATTTCCTCCCATCGCGTCGTGTGGGACATCAGAGAGCACTGACCGCCCTGCTGGGAGACTTTTATAATGACTGATGTTTCCGGGCACGTCGACTGCTGTGTTAATTAAGTGCAATAAATAGTTCGTCACTGGAGGTGCCGGTGTTCCTCCCCAATGGATAGTGAAATTAGGCGCTGACCTGCCTGTTCGGTTGCGGGGTATTCCCTCTTCAGGTATCTCCCCAGAGAAGCACCGTCCAACCGTGTAATGCTCGAAACTTCAAAATGGTCTCTCGACATAGGTGGTAGTGCATTGAATGTACCTGTGTGTGTGTGCGCGCGCGCGTGCTTAAGGGAAGAGGATACAAGGAAGAGGAAGGAAAGATCGCGAACGGTCCGTAGTCTGTTTGTTGAAGTACTTCTCTAGCATTCGCTTGTATTGTTCGCAGAAGTTACGGACTAGAGCAGCCGGCTGCTAGCATTCCCCTCCAGTCAGCGACCGAATTAGATCTAGCTATGTACTAGTGTGGAAACACAGTTGTCCTCGGGTCTCGATTCTGACCGGGAGGTCCTAGACTCGAGTCCCTACGAAGAGCTTGTCAGCTAGGTCGAATTCAGTCGCTGTATGGATGAGAATTCTAACAGCCTGCTGCTCTGATTGGTAGTTTTCCGTGGTTTCTCCGATCAACGCCAGGCGTATTCCTGAGTAGTACCCTAATAAACGGGACACGGACCGCGCGCGGTCTTTCCTTCCTCTTCCTTGTCCTCTCCTCACCCTTACACACACATACACACACACACACTAACATGCACTACACTACCACACATGCCGGGAGACCGGTCAGTGGCTTAGAGCTTGTCCCGACTGGGGTGGTGCCCCGCTGGTGGAAGATACCTGGTTGGGGAAACCCCGCTAGTCGTCGGTAGGTCAGCGCCGCATCTCGCCACCCAACGGGGGAAGATCACCGCCTCAAGAGGGAAAAACATACACTACATTTACTGGACTAATGGTCTGAATAGTTGACGCGTCTGGTATCACTAATTAATCGATCAATCGGGTCTCGAACCCCAGCACCTTCTCGGGCAGAGACGCTACAGTGACAGCGGCAACGTTAGTTCTGAACTAAACTCAGCTGGTGGAGAGGTTTATACTCTTAGATTCCATCTTTAGGGCTCAAAGGGGGACTGCGCCAGCCGCCATTTTATATCCTGAACTGACAGATGTTAGTGTATCGAGTTATAAAATTTATTCCACTTTCTTAACTCAAAGCGTTCATACCCTATTGTGCTTCTGGTATGTTTTCTCCGTCCCATTTGACAACCCGCTATTTTATTCTCTCGAGTATTCCATAAAGCAGCCTAAACTTATCCAATTCACATTTCGTAAGAAGTCTCTTTTCCTCTTGAAGCCATCATTCACTCGCTCTCAACTCATCCTAGCATCCTAAGACGTATTTTCAAGCTTCAAATTCAAATCTTTCATTGCGAAGTGATTTATCAAAGTCAATTAGTAACGGATTCTTTTTTTCTGCAGCATGTTATAGCAAATTCTATATATTGTGGGTGGGGATACTCACCGCAAAAATACAAACACGAGTGAGCTATAAACAGTTCATTTACACAACTACATACATATACAAGTTCTCACTCTGAGGCGTTTGTTAGAGCTAATTTACTTCAACCCCCTTCTCTACACGCGCCTTGCGGCGGCGCCAGCGAAAAGCCAACTCGGTCTCCCTGGGCCTCGGCGTTTGCCGTGCCTTGGCAGATACACCCTCTGACCTACAGTGGTCTAGAACCAACTCACCCGTGCCCGAACTCATTGGAGCGCCTCGTGCACACAGCTCCTTCGTGTCAGCCTGGGCGGAAAGTTTTTGCAGTATTACTGCAAGGAAACCAAATTGCGTTACCCAGGAGTCGCATCGCGGCACTCCCTTATCATGTCTTTAATAATACTTTATTCTATCCGTTACACTCAACTAGTGATAACAAAACTATATTGCAATTAAGTAAAATAGAAAAATCAGCAATTTCGATTAATTGGTTGAAAAGTAACAATATATTAAATGGAATAAATAGTATTTCTGTAGGATAGCAAAGCATCTGCACATTTTTGGTATAATTAAAAGATACAAACAAATATGTACAGGAGTTTGGAATGTCTTCTCCGTCCATTATATGTGGATGTGCATGCTTCAAATGTTGAAACAGATTGGAAGTTTGTTTTTTGTTGTTTTTTTCATGAATTCAGCTGTCTTCCACAGTGTTTCCATTTTAACACTTAAGTAACCGCGCTCGGAATTGGAACGCGAGTGGTCGCGTGGATTACAATTGTAATCCATTAAAAAATGTTAATAACAATATTTTACAAACGAATCGTCTTTTAGTTCACATAGTCACGTGTAATGGTACCTAAAACACTGAACACTAACAAAATACTAAATAATTTATTAGAACGTTGACTTATTACAAATTCTATTAAAATGCTACACAAACTAGTGCTGCTACAGAGTGGCACAGACTTTCCCGTATTCGTTTTCTATTTCCTTGGGTCTTCGCTAGTTATTCGGAATTGCCACAAAGTCTTTCTTGCCACCTGTCATCTATCACCGCCAAAAGTACATTTTTTGTCATTTTCTTAATTTTTTCGGTTTCCTATTGGTAGAACGGAAATATTAATATTAGAATATTAAAGAACACAAAAATTTATCCCTAAATTGCCATTTTCTATTAAAAATTATGTGTCGTTTTAAACAAAATTGCTTTAGGGCTAAATGCGAAATTTGAAGCTCATTTTCACAGAAAAAAAATTGAGTTTTCACGATACTTTATTTGAAGTTATTTGCACTCACAAATATAATAATGTTTACAAATTGCTGGTAATGTGAATATTAAAGATGTGAGAAATGCTTTAAAAAAATTACATATGTGTAAATTTGAAAAAACAAAAAATCCTCGAAGTAAACTTTACGTCATATTAAAGAGTGCAATTAGCACTATCCGTTCGAAAAGTTTCAAGAAAAAATTTGTAGCCATTTATGAGAAAATGGCGTTTGAGCGTTTCTAAAAATGCGGAAATTTGAACTACTTTTCACAGAAAACAGTTGTGTTTTCGAGAAACTTTACTTGACATTATTTAAAGCACATGTACCCATGAATATAATAATGTGAAAAAATTGCCGCTAATGTAAATATTATCGACGTGAGAAACATGTGAAAACATTTACATTTTTGTATTTTTTGAAAAAACCAACCTGTAGAGCAATATGACCGTTATGTTATCTGACTGAGTACATTTACCACTATCCCTACCAAAAGTTTCAAGAAAACATTTGGAGCCGATTTTGAGAAAATCTTGTTTTTGTCATTTTTCAAAATTGCTCATATTGCATGCAATATTGCACGAAAACTATTAAAATTTTAAAAAACATTTGCATGACCTTTAAGAAAGACCTCAATATGCAGAAAAAAATTTATTTGAAGAAAAAATCTCTATCTTTAATTTTGTAGTCTCAGAAAGATGCCGAAAATTTTAAACTTTTGCAATTTTCAAAAATTTAGAGTTATCCGTGAAAATCAAACCTATGCCACCTTCATAAGTGTATTTTACTCTCTTCTTACAAGAAATTTAAAGTAAAAATTTGGAGCCGTTTTTGAGAAAAGTTTGAAAATGTAGAGGGGGGCTTCATGTAAAGTACCCCCAAATTTTTCAGAATCTTTTTCGAAATCTCAAAGCTTTGACTCGAAGCAGATCGACCGGGGAATATCCATTTTGGAAGAAATCGTACATATGGTTTAGGCGCTAGCAGTGTTCACAGACGGACAGACGGACGTTTTCCTTTCAATTGGTTTTTCGGTATCAAGGGTTTAGAAAAGAGGATTTCTGGCTACACCACGTGTTAGGGGATTTTTTTCCTTAATTTAGCAACTGGTTTTATCCACTTCTTCGTTTTCATGGCCCGGCCATTAATTTTTTTCCGCCAAAAATTGGCCATTTTTTCGCGCAGCATTACATATCACTCCGTGTATACGTACGTACACGGGGAAGTAAAAATGATGTATTATACCTTTAAACAAATTTACTCAAACACATGCGAGTAGATATATGTTTTGGAACATTCCTGTGCTCTTTATGTGTTGTGCAACTGTTATAGTTTGCATTGCGATTATTAAGTAAAGTAACTTGACAAAATTGTTTAAACATCTGGAGCCTCAATTCTGAATGTGCCTCATTGTCAAAATCAGATGAATATATTACAGATTTTCTGAATCTTGCAAACTCACTAAACATAATTTTCGCAGTACTGTCGAGTGATCTTGTTTCCTTAACGTCCACAGAGATAACAACTTCCCATATTACCCTTTGGTGACTCCGCTGAACCCTCGGTCCATTCTCGGATTCCCAGAAGTAGTCTCCCACACATTCTTATTGCTAACGGTACAGTTTTTCTCTCGATATTCCTTTTCATTTCTGGTTAAGTAAAGAACAAAGCAAAATCATTTAGAAATCTCCTTCTAATCAACCTTTCGCCACAGTTGTACTTTTCATAAACATTCAGAGCATCGATTGCAGCGATATGCATGATGTTGGCTTATGCCAGAAACTGAACCTCGAGAGTTCGCGCGGATTACTATTGTAATCCAAGCTGTTTCAGGCGCTTATCGCTAGTGTAGCAGTTATCACTTGAGTCATATTTCGCTATAATTCTATAGCTGAAGCCTTCTACGAAAGTTACTGAAAAGTCCATGCAAAACGTTTGTCAACTCTCGATGTAAACAGCTAATGAATACGACTGGATTACAATAGTTAGCGACCACTGAAGGGTTACATGATTCATAAGCTTGATAAAACTTTTTTTTCTGGAGCAATTATTCTTTCAATTGCAGACATTCGCCCGAAGCAATCACGCATACCGCTCAGTGCACGCGTAAATAAAACAATGGAATCCTTCCAGAACACTGATTTATACTTGTGGCACTACACTAGCACGTAGTTTACCTTATTTATTTGGGTTATGTAATATTATAAATTACAGAAAATGCTCTAGAAAAGATATAATTTTGAAAAAAAGATTTAATAAAAATTAAATTATTTATATCTTTAATCATACAATAGGGAGAGGACGCCGAAACTATTTACAACTTCAATATTTGTTTAAAATTCAGAGAATTTAACGAAAATAAGACTTTCACCATTTTTATATTTGATCTTGAAAAAAAACACAAAAAAAATTGGAGTCATTTCCAGAAAATACTGAGGATTGCGGGATTTCGTGTAAAGCACCCCCAAAAATCAAAATATTCGTTTCGAATTCAAAGTCTGCGTCATGAGTTTTATGCTTTATATTACATTCATTTTTTAATGTTACATTGATCGAGAAATATAAATTTTGGTGAAAATTCTGACTACGGTTTATCCGATGTTATTGATGGACGGACATATGTTTTGCCGGAAACCAAGATTCCGAAATCAAGGACCCATAAAACGTGGATTATGACCACACGTGTTACTGGAAATAGTTTTGTACACGTAATAATTATCCATCTTTCGCTGTTTGGGATCTACGTACTATAATACTTTTTCTGTCAAACGATAACCCTTTTTTGGCACACCTTACATAACTTTCTATATACTACTTAAATAGTTGTAACTTAAAAACTTACTTAATACTTATAACTACTTAACTTGGGAGCCATCCATAAATTACGAAACGCAAATTTCGAGCATTTTCATACCCCTTTCTCCCTTGTAACACGCTTCTCTATCTCTATGTAACGCAGCGTAACAATGCCTAAGACCCCCTTCCTTCCCGTTTAGCGTTACGTAATTTAAGGATGACACCTTACTTAAATAATACTTTTAACTTCTTAAATAGTTCAAAATAGTTTTAACTACTTAAATAGTTAAAATACTTTCGACTACTTAAATAGTTAAAATGCTTTCGACTACTTAAATAGTTAAAATACTTTCGACTACTTAAATAGTTAAAATACTTTCGACTACTTAAATAGTTAAAATACTTTCGACTACTTAAATAGTTAAAATACTTTCGACTACTTAAATAGTTAAAATACTTTCGACTACTTAAATAGTTAAAATACTTTCGACTACTTAAATAGTTAAAATACTTTCGACTACTTAAATAGTTAAAATACTTTCGACTACTTAAATAGTTAAAATACTTTCGACTACTTAAATAGTTAAAATACTTCCGACTACTTAAATAGTTAAAATACTTTCGACTACTTAAATAGTTAAAATACTTTCGACTACTTAAATAGTTAAAATACTTTCGATTACTTAAATACTTAAAATATTTTTGACTGCTTAAATAGTTAAAATACTTTTGAGTACTTAAATTGTTAAAAATCTTTTAACTACTTAAATAGTTAAAAAATTGAGAGAAGTAAAATTTCGCTGAAAGCGAGACACTTCACTGTCAAGAGGTGTCAGATGTGAAGTGAATGAGAAAGCAACCGTCTTTTCTTGCTCAATCTCTGGATTTTCTGACACTTTCTGCAGAAGAATGAAACTAACTACATCAGTGGTGACTTGTGGGAAATTGAGTATTTTCTACCGCTGTATCGAGAAAATAATTATTTTCGAACTTCACACATTAAAAGCTAATCTCTTTACTTATTTATTGACTCATTTTGTTCGACCCAAATTGTAACTGTTTGTTCATTTCTATCATGATATCCATTCGGAGAAACAATGTAAATCTCAAGATGTGCCATTAATTATTCATTCTATTCTTCGCTTCGAATCTGAAGTACAAGAAGGAATGCTCATTCACGTAGTACATTTTCTTTCTGACGATTCTTTCCCCAAGGAGAAATAATGCAAATTCGATGAATTCTCAACGTATCCGGAAATGCAAATCATGATCGCGAAGTTTGCAATTCGAATTTCAGCTCCTTCAGCTTTGTTTTTAAAAACCATTACCAGCGTCTGCTCACTTTTTGCGATGGATGCGAAAAAAAATAGTATTCGTGAAAAACCTTGGCAAACGTTATATCTTATCCAAGCTAAGTTAACTCAGTCTGAATCATATATATCTTTCCTAAATCTCTTGTCGCATACATTCAAATTAATGACAGAATGGCATTCAGTGCTTGAAATTTACAATTATTCAATGCAACTACAAAATATTCAATGTTATGGGGAAATATTTATTTACTGCACGAACAAATCCAACGAATTGCAACAGATTGCGAGGAAAAGTTGGAAAATTAAATTCATTTTCTCAAGGTCTGAGGCTGTCATGAACCTCTGTAAATACTTGTACAATACACATTTTCTGCGACTCTCGTACTTCTTCCATGTGTCTCTCTCGTTCTGAGTAAGTTACATCGTGTGATTTTTTATTGACGTTCAACTCAATTTCTTTACGGTGCGAGGTCGTACATTGGTTACACAGTTATTACGCTTTAGCTTCGTTGAACTTACAAATAAAGAAGTTTGTTTCTGCTTCTGTAGTCTTTAGAATGAAGAAGACGAGATAAAGCTAACAAATATTTGGGATCGAACACGTATCTATTAGAACTTTCAGTTACGGATCAATAAAGATGCTGATGACTAGTTTCGTTTTTAATGCAAAGAACTTCATATCAGAAGATTAGACATAACAACGGATTTGATGATCAAAGCAAGTTTGGGACATGAATATTACATGCCTCTATCTTCTGTCAATCTACCATTAGTTATTATGTTCCACTCGTAATTCCACATATCCTTACACATCTCTGTCTTTGTCATTGGAATGTTTTCGCCAGCTGAAGTTGTTGACATATGGATATGCATTATAAGTAGGATTTATAGGAGCATTAACCATTTTTCAATCACATCGTAACCTTCTTTTACTACATATGCCTATGGGACTCAATAGACAAGTTTCTTCTTTCTTCTAGTTACAAAATGGAAGTCTGGCGAAAAACCAAACGTTGCACATCAGAAGATCGGATATGAAATATGAACACAAGGAAAGACCTAATTGCCTCTCTAAAAGATTTAATTATCAAAAATATCTAGGTAATTGTAAAAAGATCTAGATGCATACTAAAACAAGTGACTACAACACGTTCATAGAAAAGAAGGTAAGGTTGCTTAGAGCTGGGAAAAATCAATTTTGAAGAAAATCGGCTGAACGGTTTAGGCGCTAGCGTTGACCACAGACGGACAGACGGACGTTTTGCTGTCAGTCTATTTTTCAGCACCATGAAGCAACAAAATATGGATTTTGGCTACACCACGATTTAGAGGATTTTGTTCTAAATTTAGCAACAGAATTTATCCACTTTTTCTTTACCAGACCCCAGCTATAAGAGATGTTCTGGCGAAAATTCGCCGGTTTTCCGCGGACGATAACATAACATAACTTTCTCTTCTTACGAAGTATTCGTAAGGCGTGAAAGTAAAAAGAGAATAACAAATAAATATCGGTTGAATACTCAAAATAATAAAAGAACTTGTTGACGAAACCAAAATTTTCGTAATCAGTGATCCACAAAAGTGGATCCTCACTATATAACTTTCGAAAAACTAATTTGCTACATTTAGGACAAACAAAATTTCACTCTTCCGTGTCAGTGCCCCACCAAACTAATTTTTCTGGCGAAAAATTGCTATTTTTCACTCCAGCATTACGATGGATTAATTGATGTTTTCGGTCACATCAACTGCTATGGTATTTAGTCCCGTTAGTATAGTGAATGTTTTAACTTGAGAGATGCCGGAGTTTCTTCTGCGTTGGAAGGTGAGATCCGACGCCGACCAAACAACACATTAACTTGAAAATTGCAGTACTATCTCAATACTAAACAGTAGTACAGGACAAAGTAAAGTAGATGGATTCACTCTGGCAGGCTAAAAGGGCGCAAACCTGAATCAGTGGCGTAGTTGGGGGGGGGGACAGTCCTCTCCGGGTGACACCATTTTAGAGGTTACACCAATTAAAATAATTTATAGTTGGAATTATTTCATTTTAATTATTTATTTGAAAATTATTTATATAATATATATATATATACAAATATATAATATATATATACTAATATATAATATATAATAATATATACTAATAATAATATATACTAATATATAATATATATATAATAATATATATATATATATATATACAAATTTAATAGTTATACATTTGAATCATAAGTACTACGAAATCAAAGCAAAGAAATAATGTCACCTAGAACGCGAAACTAGAAGTTGTAAACGCCTATTCTTGAATGGTCAAAGAGTCTCGATTTCAACGATTCTTTTATTTGTTAATTAGTTATACTTCGTTTTAGATTATTTTTTAAAAATCATATTTCAATTATTCTGAATTACAAACACTTTTTTAATATATTATAAATATGTGTGTGAAAATGTATTTGTACTTTTATTAAATAGTGTATAAACTATTCCATAATTGATATTTTTATATTTATTTTATCGGAAAGGGTGAGACGAGTGGTTTTGCCTCGGATGACACCAACCGAAGCTACCCCACTGGCCTGAACCATTATCATGAAACGAAGAAGAGGAGAACGAACAAGGAGAGGAAGAGCGAACGAAAATGTAACGTGTCAGCGTACGCATGGACGGGGGAGAATCGAAACTGAACGAACCAAAAACGAATCCGGCGGCTGCGCGGGGAAAAAGCGACCGCGTTGATGCCTCAGTCGCAAAGGGCGAATGGGCGGGGGCGGGGGCGGGAGCGGACCGCGGCGCATCTCATTAGCGGCAAACATGGCGTTTCCCATGTCCTCGCTGACGGCCCCTGTCTCTCTCTCCGCCCTCACCCCTTCGTCCAATCCTAAGCGAACGACGCAAAATGCCACATTTATTCCCGACCGTCCACATTAGATTTCGCGTATTCCTCCTTCCCCGAGATGCACGAAAGGAACAACTTTCAGTCCCGGCAAAAATAGAAGGATCTATCCGTTATTCCTCAAGAACATGGAGTTTTTTTAATGTGTAAGCGCAACACAGCGAGTCCTTTTTTATGAATCCAGCAATTGTTCCGAACTCGATGGTCTAGATGGATTAGGTAATCGTTCATCAATATTCCAGCTCTAGACGCTCCGTGGTGTATTTACATGTAAGTACATATATATTTATATGTAAGTGAGTGTACTGTACTTGGCGACAGCCCTTAACGGGTCTGGGCCTACCAGCAGCGTCACGACCTCGTGAACAAAGGTTAACGGGTACGTATGGTTTGCACATAGACATCACTACGCCGTATTCTGGTCTTCTCAAACTGAGAAGTGAGTTTTCTCATCGTCACACAGCGACATATAATGGGAATTTGCAAGGGAAACGCACACTCTAATCTTGTCCGACCTGGAATCGAACTTGGGGTCGCGTCATGGAAAGCGAGCACGCTGACCAATGAGTTACCCACAAGGGCTGTATGGGTGAGTACGGATATGTATCTATTTATGCATCCACCAGCGTATGCAGGTGCTTGTGTGCACGGGCGCGCCCCTTGATTAGTCATACATACCCGAAAATAGGATACAATAAACGAAGAAAAACGTATTAAAACTGCGGTGGTCGCCCACGAACGTTTGAAGGGACCGCCACAAGGGCGAAACAGCAGCGCTGAGGAAAGTGCGATCGCCGCCCTACAGAGGTCGCCCGAGGCGGAGGTGGAGCAGCCGTTCCTCCCAATCCGGCGCGCACGGTATCGACACCAGGGCCCTTCAACTCCCATATAACGTGGTGGAGACCATTACAGAGGCGCCCTCTCCAGCAGCACCTTCCTACCGGAACTAAAATACGAACTGCTACCAACGATACTTCAAACGTGCGTGGCTGCTACGTAGGTTCGCATTACGCTCAAGCAGGCGCGCAATGCTAGCGTCGATGTTCGCGATTTCTTCAGCGGTTTCTTATATGTATATATTAAGAATAATTGAACATTTAGAAGAAACTTTTCGTATTTCTCACAATTTAGCGAATTTTTAGGTGCCGATGTTGGCGAGACTGTATCCGACGACTCTAGCGCCTCCTATAGTAGCATCTTCGAGCTTTTCCCCCGGTTTTGATGGAGACTTGCAGCGCCATGGTCGACACCGGCTTTAAGGCGGTTTCACACATTCGTTATTGGGCGAACAACGAGCAACCGCTCGCCGAATCCCAAGTAGTATGGATGAGTTGCTTGCTATTTGCCGAGTGGCGAACATTCGGTGCTCGCCCTACCCACCGCGTGGCAGTCTTCTGCACACATCAAAGGAAGCGAGCATTTGCCGAACACATCAGTTGGTCGGGATTGGACGAGCAGAAGCTCGCTGCACAGCGAATACCGAATGTGTGGAGGCGCCTTTACATCACGTCCAGTCGGCGAGCCCTCAGTCCGGAGAAGATACGAGTATAAAGCAGTACGTCGCGAGGAGACAGACAGTTCGAGATACACTGGCGAGTGAGTGACGTAAAGTGCGAGCTATAGTGAGTGATCAAGTGACGACTTCGGAATTGTACAACGATCGTTTCTCCTGAACATTTTGTCTACGGTGATCGTGATTTTGGACATCATTTTGGCTTTTTGGTAACTTGGCGCGTCCTTGGGACATCTGGATACATGGAAAATTGTTGCTTGTCTACAGTACATTCTATGTCAACTCCTGCAGTGAATAAAAAAACATTTTATGAACGTTGTTTTTTTTGGTTACAACAAAAACAATGCTAAATATAACGCGATATCAAGCGGTTATGCCACAGAATGTAACGCTTTCTGATGTAATAATTCAGCCCACTCTTTTTACACAAAATTTGCGGTTTTCCGAAATTTCGCCGGTTTCCGGCGCACGATAATATAACTTTCTCTTCTTTCGAAGTATTCTTAAGGCGAGAAAGTAAGAAAGCATAACTATATATGAAATAATAACGAATGATTATCGTGATTACAATGCAAAAATTCATAGTTACTAGTGACTTGATCATTGACACATTTAATAATACACGCATGTGTAGATTATTTATTACTAAAGCTAAAAAAAATTATTTACGGACTACTTGTTGCAGGAATCTTGGGACACAGTTAATAACACTGTTGACAAAGAGAAAACATTTAATTCATTTTTATCAAATTTTCACGATTAATTTTAACGTGTTCCTTAAAAAACGAAAATTAAATATTTCATGGAAAAGCAATATTTGGATAACACAAGGAATTAGAGAATCATGTTAAAACAAACGTTCTCATTACTTTCCTTCTATTGACTGACTTTACCATATTTCCGAGTAAGTCAAATGCTATTGTCTTTAGTCCGTTAAATATAGTGCATTTTTTATCATGGGGGATGTAGTGACCTTCTCCTTGGCGAGTTCTGGCGCCAACTTACAGGTCGGCTTGCGGCGTGTTCCCCGACAAGGTATTTCCCACCCGCGGGGCACCACCTCAACCGAGGCTAACTCTGAGCTTTCGACTGCTTTCCCGACATGTGTGGGAATGTAGTGCATGTAAGTGCAGTAGTGTGTAGATGAAGAGTGAGGATAGAACAGGAAGACAGATCGCGCGCGGCCCTTGTCTTGTTTATAGTACTGCTCCGGTCTTTGCACTGTCTTGATAGAAGAAACCGCAGAAAAATACCGATCAGAGCAGCCGGCCGCCAGAATTCTCCTTCAGACTGTTGATGAAGTAGACGTGGCTCTTTAGCTAGTGTCGAAAATCCTGCCACTGTCGGGACCCAAACCCTAGGAACTCTCTGGCAGAGGCACTGCAGTGACATAAGTTGATGCCCTAAGCCACAGGTGTTGAAATTACGGAAATTGTTGGTGCTTTTATAACCTTGTAATGGAAATTCTTCGACTTTTTTCTCTCTCCTGAAAAATCGCAATTTTCAGGCATGTGTTAAAATTTAGCCATAGATGTACCACTGTTTTTGCTAAGTTGCTAGACAGTAAAGAGGAATAATGAAAACATGCTGATTTGCGAAGAAGGCATATATGCATACGTTGCAAGAATGAATGTATGTAAAAATAATCAAAATGAATAAATATAATTAAGATACAAACATACTACATTATTAAAAAAGTATTTATTAACAATAAAGGTTCCTTTAGCTACTACACTCTTGCAATGCAGTTATTAGAGTATGCCGAAGAGATTTCCGAAATTACTTAGAAAATTCAGCCAACGTTTTGCAAACAATGTCCTACAACACTTCAACAATGTTGAAATTAACAGAAAAGAACCATCTGTTAGTTATTGTCTCTCTTGTGTTTTCTACTACGATATTATTACAATTGTTGCGCCTTCTCTCTCAATTTAAGTAAGAAATGTTGACAAATCTCTGTTTTCAAATTCATTCATGTTATTTCTCTTCCCTTGACTTTCTCTTAAAGCTCTTTTCTAGCACGATAGAATGCCAGGCCTTTGAGGGATTTACCGTCTTTAATATCCTGCCTTCAGAGCTGAACTCTAAATTCGTGTTTACAGGCAAATATGAGCATAACGGATTATAAGATGTCTAACATATCACATGAACACATATTTCTTTTGCAGAGAAATTGTTTAGGACAAGGCAACGCTTATACAAATTAGAAAACCTTGGCATGTTAGGATGAAATGACAGTAATTCAGGAACGGCAAAGAAACACAATAGATGTTAATGAATTATTCGTGTGTGTTCAGTCTTTAATTGACCCACAAAACATAGCAGCAAGAATATTTGATGTTTCATGGAATCAAATATTTTTTGTAACTGATGCTTTATGTAACAATCTTACATGGGTAATGATACAAGCACACTTTTACTAATTTTATACGAAAAATTCATTCAAGACAAATGTCTCTTAACAGTACATGATTCACTTGAAATACGAGGGTTAGGGTTGCCAGATGTGTCTTCAGAAAATAAATAACCGGAGGGGGGAGGAATAAATAGTAACATAAGACATATTTTTGAACAATAAAATTTTCATATATTAAAATTACCATCATCTGCTTTAATATTATATGATATTTGAATGCTGTTATAGTAGTCAATTATTTATAACTAAACATATTAATATTATAATTGCCTGCTTTACTAGAATTATTTTTGGATAACATTCTTTGGATGTGACTTATTATTTAACTCAATCGATTAACTTTTTTTGACCGTACTTTTTGCTTGATTGAGTAACTTTTACAACATTATAAATCTTCTTGAGTAATTCATTAACTTCCATACACTTGTACGGAATGTTAAAAAAAATGTACAGTTCGCTTCGAACTGACTCAACCTCCATTCTGTTGCGTTCGTCGGTCCAAACATTTTTCATAACACTGAAAATCCTTTTGGTGTTCATCGGAGTCCGGAACTAATGCACACTATTGAAATAATCTCAGTGGATTTGGGACCGAAACTAAGACAACTGCGTGGACCTGCGAGATAGGTAGGATTCCCAAGAGGGCAAAGTCAGCACTAATCGAGTTTAAAAGTTCTTTTTTACATGTACACTATTCTCATTTTCTAATTAGCAAATCAATAATTGAAATAGTGCACATCTGACAATCCTAACGACGGTCCCTTCGGAAGGTTTGAGATATACCGTATTGCGGTCCATCATTACATTTCCAAGAATGTGAATCAATTGCAGTGTCCTTTCTGAGTAATGCGTGCAAGTTGGAACTTGCTCAGCTTATTGCTGTTGCTATACTTCTATTTTATTTAACGTGGCGCTTGACGTAAATCAGCTGTTACCGTGTCATCCAATCGGGAGCTTGAACATCATCATGGTGACGTCATTGTGGTGACATTTAAGTACCCGATTGGATGACACCGTAAACAGTTGATTTACGTCCAGTGCCTCGTTAAAAAATCGAAGTAAGAAGTATATCTTTATTTATGTTGACGCGGCATTCAGTTGTCAGAATGGAGCCAAGAGAGCCCTTTCGTGCAATGATTCTTTATGACTTAAAAGTGGTTTAAACGCTTCTGAAAACCTTGATCGTTTGCAGCGGGTTTTTGGGGACTTTGCGCCTTCTCGTGCGACAATTTCCACATATGTAAAGTATCGCACCGTTTCGAAAATTAATCACATTTTTACTCTTACCAATATACCCATTCATTACCACAATTGCATACATTCACAAGTTTAACGCAATGTTCACACGCAAAACGTAATTAACACAAATACGTTAGAATTGTAACACATCGAATCAAAGTATTCATGTGTAATAAACTATGACACATGACACTAACCTAACACATCGAATCAAAGTATTCAAAACAATATTATAACGGATATTATCATAGTTTATTACGACTAGGCAAATAATCACATCATTTAAGCTATCATAAATTTAACCAGTTTTCATCATCGACTATTTTTATCTCAAATAAGCTTCGCAAAAAGTTTCAAATTAACAAATCTCGATTTAAGTGCATGGATTTCCACATTAATTAAACTGGACATCACGATCCTGGGCACGAAAGTACTTTGTTACAATTTAGGTCTGACACCTGATGAATCGTTCCATTCGTTAACTCAGAAAAAGCGTTGACGCGAATATACAGAAGGTAACAGGACAATCGAGGGTAGACGATGTAGTGATTCACTCATTTTCGTTTTTTTTAAATAAAGTGAAAGTGAAGTTTCATTTCGCTTCGTGATTAAATTACCTCTTGGAAAGCCTAATATCCGTTGAGACCTATGGAAAACAACAGCAAATACCTTAATTCCCCTCTGCATGTAACATTTCTCATGCTGTAATCATGAGAGAAACAAGTTAACACGAAACGCATTGTTGTGGGGCAGGAGAAGCAGGGGCGAGACGGAGGAGGGAGGGAATACGGTAGGTGGGGGAAGGATACAGTAGACGCTGATGGGAGGGAAGCGACGGGGAAGGGAAAGCCAAAGAGGGAAGATAAAAGATAAAGGGACTAAACGATAAAGGAACTAAGAGAGACGGGAAGGAGTGGAATTGTGCTAACGAGGAGCGGGGACAGTTTAAAATGAGGACGAATATTGCAACACACCTGCATCATTCTCCCTTTAATACCATGTACGGGTGAAATACGCCTCAATCTATACATTTTGGTTAGGGAATCTCATTGTGGCCAATTAAACATGTGGAGCAACATCAACTAGTGAACTCTGAATACACCACAACCAGCTCAATACCACAATTAAAAGCATCGTGTCGTGAAACCTAATGATACACGCGAAAATTCTATCATGCAAGAAAAATATATTTATGTGAAGTATGGACGACATTACAGAAAATTAGAAATATTTTCTCTAAAAATATATAGAGTTAGATAAATTGGTTTTGATATTTTCGAAAAGATTTTTAAATATACGGAATTAGAACAATGATAACGGATTTTTCGATTATTTGCATTTCAACATATTAAAAAAGTATTAAATAAATGTTTTTTAATTGATTGCATTATACCTCAGACCGCTTATAACATTGTAATGATTTAATTTGGAAATAAAATGAACATACAAGTTAGATTTATGCGGTTTGTAAACATTATTATATTTGTGAGTGTAAGTGCTTCAAATAACTTCAAATAAAGTATTTTGAGAACTCAAACATTTTTTGTGAAAATGAGCTTCAAATTTCGCATTTTTAGTAGCGCTAAAACGCCATTTTTCTCAAACGGCACATACTTTTTAAAAGAAAATTGCCATTTATGACTAGATTTTTGTGTTCTTTAATATTCTAAAATTAATATTTCCGTTCTATCAATATGAAACCGAAAAATTAAGAAAGTGACAAAAAATGTACGTTTGGCCGTGATGGTAGCTGGCAAGAAAGCGGCAATTCCGAATAGCTAGCGAAGACCCAAGGAAAGAGACAACTAATACGGGAAAGTCTGTGCCATTCTGTAGCATCACTAGTTTCGCGAAGCATTACATAACTTTCCCTATACTATGTCACTCCGTGTATACATACGTATACGGGAAAGTAAAAATCTGTCGGAAACTTGAGAACCTTCGCAGGCAAGAAATGGAAATTTCTTCTTTTTATGGAAAATATTTTCAATGTATTTGTTGTTATAATTTATTTCTAGATTACGATAATGTATTATTAGAAAATGAGGTGAGATTCAACAGTAATTGCGCAAGAAGGATTCTGCGCTTAATATGATCGTAAGAAGATTAACACATGACGTAGGAATTTTCATTAAAGCATTGAATAAATGATGTTAATCTGTTTCCAAATTAATCCCTGTTTTATTTACTTCCGATCCCATACGCGATACGATCCATATTGTGCAAGCGTCCCAACACACTGTAAATGTGGATGGAATAACCTCAGAAAATCATCAGGGCAATGACAGGGCGACTCAGAAATACTTAATTGTAAGAAAATTGGAGCAATAAGGAAATAAACTACAAATGCGCACCTCCAACGTGGAGCTGACATAAATTAATATTCGTGATACCGTACGTAAATTTGCGTTACGCTTGCGAAGCGGTTGGCTATCGCTGAGTTGAAATATAAATAAATATTAAAATTGGAAGGGATGCTGCTACAAAAGGCACGGCGACCTTGAAGTTTGAGTTTGATAATCTATTTCAAAAATGACTGAATAAAAAGAAGTGTTGCATAAAATACTCGAAAAGTAATATGGAGATTACTTTAATGATACTTATTTCTTCTGTCCTGTTGCAATGTTCCCAATATTAATAAAACGGAGAAACACTGACACAATGGTAGACCATTAAATGACTTAGTAAGAAATTAAGTCTTGAAAGATTCAAGAAACTGGGCATGATCTGTGAAATTTTAAGGCATGTCAGTAGTGAGACACTGAGACAAAATATGAAGAAAGTGCAATTTAGAAAAAATCGAATAAATGCAGAATTTATTTTCACATTATGTTTACTTACTTCACATTATGTTAGAAGTGTGTTTGCAGAAACATTTTCAATTTATATTGCTGCTATCAGGCCTAGTATAAAATAATTGTATACGTAACGTAACTTTGGTTCTCGCTTCCGGTAAACTTTGTCTCAGTTATCACTTACCTAAATTTTCCCCTCAGTGGTTAAATTACGCGTTCGCAGAGTTTGTCCTGGAGTTTGCAATAGCACGTTGTGTACTGAAATTGTGTCCAACACTATTGACAAGTCGGAACTCGTACCATTTGTGCAATTACGCAACTGAATTACGCCACGAGAAGCGAGAGGATTGAGTGGACGCCCCGAAGAGGGATGCTTGCAAAACTTAAGTGCAGAGGTGAACATTTCTAGATATCTACAAAAACCGAAATCTACAAAAAATACCGATGTTTTAAAAATCTTGTTTAACGTCTAATATTAATGTTAGCACATGGAAGTATTTAATTTGGCAGGGGCCGTGTTTATTAAAGTACATTTAAGATTCATCTGACACAATGAAATAACACAGTAAGAGCAGTTAACAATGTGAGAAGCCCTACGCCTATGGCACTTTCATTGACCCCTCTACTCTCGCGAAATGCGAGAAAAGATGCCAGGGCGTCATCTCCCGGAAGAGAGATGGCTTGTTGAAGGTAGTACAGTGGGACGTTGATTATCTGAACTAATTGGGACCAGATATTGTTCAGATAATCGAACAAGGCGGTGGGTTTTCTGCCAACAATGAATATTTCGAATGAGTGAAAGCTGTTAAGCATTTACCCTCAGTTGTTTGACAACGTACCATTAGTTCTATTGCACTTGAAGTTGGTGAAAAGCGTGTTTCTGCTAATACCCATTCCGGATGCTTAAGCATTTATTGTAGGATTCGTAAAAAGTTCACTGAAGTCAGATGATTGGCTGTAGTAGAGTATCTCGTTAATGTTTTATCACTGTTAATCATGTCGGGAATCATTCTCAATATACAGTATTACAAAAGAAAATTAATACATACGGAATACTGTACCTAATTTTAAATGATATTCAAAGAAAATATGAGTTCGGATATTTGACATTTCGGATAATAGACATCCCACTAAATAGACTTCGCGTCCTTCTAACACTTGAACTGAAATGAGAAGCACATGAACTGAATTATCTTTACTGATAATAATTCAGTTTGAGTGCTTCTCATTTCAACGTTTACTCATACATTTGATATTTTAAACCTTTAAAAAATTGTGATTGTATTTTTTTATTCACAAACAAAGGTCGATGTATCTATAAAAAAATAAAACCATCGACATACATGTCACACTCCTAATGTTCACTATACACGTAAAGACAGTCGACTTATTCTGACGTTCATGACATGACGTCATAAATGAGGTTTTACTACTACTTTACTTCGTCGACAGTGTTGACAAGAGTCCAGTGCTTGCACGAATTCAACGCTTCTTTGCAAAGATCCTCGTGTCCAAACACATGGTAGGCTAGAACGTTAGCTTGTAAATATTATGTTACATAGGACACAACTTTACGAATACCAAATAACCGAAAAGCCAACAAGAGCATTCGCAGGTAGTTCATGGTT
Source organism: Acheta domesticus (assembly GCA_031308135.1). NCBI lineage: Eukaryota > Metazoa > Arthropoda > Insecta > Orthoptera > Gryllidae > Acheta > Acheta domesticus. The sequence goes on from JAHLJT010003656.1 coordinate 59,875,818, forward strand.
TGCATTGGATCGTGAGACTAAAATGTTCTATTTCAGAATGCAGAGCTGACTGAAAGTTATTAATAGATTCAAGAATAAATTTTATACAGCAGAAAGTATTCACTGAGATTGAAAGAGGATGTACGTATAATACAATAAAACATAATTATCAATGCTTTTCGCATTCCAACGCATTGCAACGTTCTTTTTCATGTTCATTCGATTGCTATAAAACATTTTCAACTTATTGCTTGTACTTGCGTGAATAATGTAGACACAGCACAATGGGAATGTACGTATGTCTGTCTCATACAGACGCGCGTTAATGCGTTATGCCGACTCAAGCGTGATACTTTTACGCGTTTATGGTGACGCATGCGCCCCTGAACAGAATCTCCACGCAACCCGTCGCGCCCTCAAGTACAAAGTGCGTCTTCGCTGCACATTCTGCCCCTACGATTGTGAAATATCGGCGAGAATTATTACTTGAACGTTTTCTCGGATAAATCAATCAAATTTCCCAAAGACATTGTCATAGCGAATAGCAAGTGTCAAGCATACCCAGACTTTAGAGAGAACGAATTAACAATAGGATTCTCGACAAGCATGTCCAAATCAGGACCTAGAACAAATCCATAATCGCGAGAAAGTCTTTCACCTATTACAAACCGGGAGAGATGACTCCAGGCATCAACTGATGTCACTTCAGTCCCTCTGACCGGGAGGTACTAGTTCGAGTCCCGATGGTTGCAGATTTTCGACACTACCTTGTCGGTTAGGTCGAATTCAATCGCTGATCGGAGGAAAATTCTAGCGACTGGCTGCTCCGATCGATTGTTTTCCGTGGTGCCACCGATGAACAACAGGCAAATACCGGAGCAGTACCCTAACAAACTGGCCACGGACCGCGCGCGATCTTTCCTTTCTCTTCCTTGTCCTATCCTCTCCCCTTACATACACACTAACATGCATTACAACAGCACACATACCGGGTGACCGGTCGGGAACTTGGAGCTTGTCCCGGCTTAGGCGCTGACCCGCTGGTGGGAGATGGTTGGGGAAAACCACGCTAGCCGACGCTAGGTCGGCGCCGGATCTCGCCATCCATCGAGGGAAGACCATCGCCACCTCTCGAGCAAAACATGCAGAACACTGACGGGATGAATAACCTTAGTAGTTGACGCGCCGGGAACCACTAAATATTAATCAACCCACTAAATGTTTTTCAGAGCGTAGCGTAAAAGGTTATTAACAATCACGTGACCAGTAGCGTGTGAAGTGTAATGCACTGCAATAGGGAAGCATTGCCGCGTCCACTAGTACATAATAATTATCTTTCGCGTCAAAATTATAAACTTCGTCGCCTATGAAATATTTTTAATTTGAAATAGACCATGTGAGAATCATTCCCTAGGCTTAGGAGAGTGGGGGAGAAGGAGAGATTACCCGCGATTCGCGGTCCGTTTTCAAGATACGGCTCCCGCATCCGCCTGATCGGAGAGTAACCACGAACACGGCCGTTGATAAAAACTGACCTCTAGAACCCACATTCTGGCAGAGTCGTCTTCAACGTATGTATTTAGCTGGTGGATTGAGTTTCGAAACCTAAAACTTTGCACACTCCCAACTATATACGTCGCAGCTGCTACGAAAGAATAGTGATTGAAACCAGTAATGAGACAAAGAGTAAATGGAAGTTTTCTTGAAAACAGTGAAGACACCAAAAGTAAACAGAAGTTTCAGTTCGTGGGAAATTCAATTTGGTAAAAGTTACATACATTCAACCACGATCGTTCCTCTCACTCTCAGTTTCAATTTACTATAAACGAAATCGTGTTAAATTAAAGATGAATTTTTTCGATATTTTGATTAATTTGTTTATATGTATTACAGAGGAGACACTGAAAACTTGAGTTTCCCTCCCCTATGCCGAGAAGTGATACGGTGAGTCGTAGAGGAAAAAAACATAAAAGGTAGGAACGAGAAGGGTCTCACACTGGCTCTGAGCAAAGTTCTGCGGCAAATAGTGCGCCCTCCGTTTCGGAAGACTCAAACTCCGCGAAGACCGATATCGAATCTCTCACACAATGCCTGAGAGGAAACCTATCAAACTTTTCTGTTCGACGAACCGCCAACAGGGCTAAAAAGCATATCTCGAGGTGCCTAAACCGTAGTGGAGTTATAACATCTTATTTTTGTTCTAGGGAGTATTCTAAATTTTAATTGTATTATTTACAAATAGAGCTTGTACAATTGTGCAAGCTTTTTGCTCTAAATTATGCACGCATATTTCTCACAAACGTGTGGAAATACGCAAAGAAATGTTTAAAATACGCTGATTTTGATGAATTTTGCAACGACATTCACGTCCTTTTACGATCTAGAGCAAGAGTGTCTGAAAAATGTAAAAAAAAATTCTATTTTGCATATTTTGTTTTGCATTAAGACAACGGAATGTCATAAAACTTGTTAAGATTTTCTGTTCTTCGAGTCTCCTTTCTAACTTGTATGCTTTCATGCTAAGACCTTATTCATCTAACAAAATCGGCCCATAATAAGGAACATATTTTCATTTTTTTTCTTACTGAAAGGAAATTTACCTTGAGTATAATCTTCAGACCGGCTGCAATTGCTCAGCGGCATCTTCGTTGCCACTGCAGCATTGTTCGCCGGAAGGTCCTACGTTCGAGTTCCAACAGTGGCGTATTTCAACGGCAGCTTGTCAGCTTGGTCGAATTCAACCACTATCCAGAGGAGAATTCTACTAGCCGGCTGCTCTGATCGGTAGATTTCAGTGGTTTCTCCGATCAATACCTGATTAATACCACAGCAGTAACAAACGGGACAAGAATCGCGCGCGATCATTCCTTCCTCACCCATGTCGCTAACTTTCTTCTTTAACACACACACACACACACACACACACACACACTAACCATCACTACACTACCGCACAACTTATAGTTAGTCCTGGCAGCGACAGTGCTCCGCTGAGGGAGATGTGTCGAAAGGGAACGACCATGCAAGCCAACGCGGACGTGTAGGTTAGAGCCGGATTCCACCTTCCAGTGGAAAAGAACACTGCTACAACCCGAGCTATAACGTGTACTATATTCGCGAGAATAATCACCTCTATAGTTGACATGTTCAAAATTAATACTCACTCGATCTAATTATCCGTCGATTATATTTTCATATAAGATGAGCGCTTGGGTAATGGAATTTAAAAAAAAATTATGTTTGTGGGCCATGTGGCATACACCCACTCTGTAAATAGGACTGATTAATGTAAACAAACTACAGTTTGTATAATGTTTACTAAATTTCTCATTGTAATGTTTGTTTATGAAACTGTATTATTTTATTATGTAAAATTGTAAAGTAGTGATCGCTTATGACCAAGATGTTTCACAGCGATCTGAAATAAATTAAATAAAAAAAACTACAGTTATGAATACTTAGTGAAATTCCAAGGAATTGATAATTTATATATCAGTTTTTCTGTGATACGGACATATCAGACGTTTGTTAAAGTTTTTGACATGATTTTCTTTCGATATTGTACTGTTACCGCCACTTAGCGGTCACATCTGAAACTGGGGCCAACAGACGCAACGCGATGTGTCTGAGTAAGAAAATTGACGAAGTTACGACGAGCCCACAGAGATGACGACACAGTATATTAGAACGAGTATCGCATTTCCACAGTGAATGAGCACAGCCAATCAGGAAATTTCTTCAAATATTGCGAATTTTCGCCTAGAACTGGAAGAAACCCGACATGTTAGATCAAGGCGCCGACGTGGAAACTTGAAGAGCGAAGTCCTGAACTGCGTGGATTTAGCGTATATTAGTATTCTAAAAGCTTAATAAAGGGAACAAATTCTTTATCATGAAATTATTTCTATTGGAAATAATCTAGAACAAATGCTAATATGTATTAATATTATATTGATCATACAAGTATGTGGTGAAATGAATGATTGTAAAATGCTAATTCAATGAGAACTCATATGGATTGCTAACGTATAATCGGAAGGAACCGTATGTGAATATTATGCGATTTCTAATGGGGCAAATCCGACTCAACAGCTTTTATTTTATACTTGGATGAAGTAACTTCGATGCAGCGGACACCGACGTGAAGATAGCTGACCATGTGGCGAGCCACCTGGAGGGCGCTGCGTATTGCAGAAACCGCTGGGGCGAGCTGGTGAACTTCAAGAGGAAATCCCTTGAAAGAATTCGTGAGTTTGCGGGCGCTTCCAAACGGTTCCGTTACTTCGAGAAAGAACCAATTTGCAAAAGTTATAGCTTTGAAGTAAATGAGAATAATTTCTGTCTGATAATAGGAAGTCACATGCAACTCAAATGCATGGTGCTTTGTACAATTCATTCTATTGTTTAAAACAGACTGTCGTAAATTGAAAATTAGAATATTTTAGTGAACTTTCATGTAAAGACATGAGCTCATTGTCTTTTAATATAAAGGCTAGTGAATGCTAAAAGCAATTAAAAGATTGAATTGATATTCTTGCGAAGAGACATTTCAATAATTACTTGAAGTAATTAGTAATAGCTATTTGTGGTATAACGAAGGTTTCTAAAAGGAATAATTAGATTCCAGAACTTATAAATAATTTTGTATATAATCACTAGGGGCCGGATAATTATGTAATTACATATTTTCCTAAGGCAACTCTATCAAGTTGAATCAACGATATGTTCACGTTTTACATCGGTTAGTGGCCAAAATCGTTGAGTTTTTAGTACATATATTTACATATTTTGCTCGAAATTACATATATTTACATATTTTACACAAATGAACATATTTTTACATATTACTGATTTTTTCCACTATCCTACATTTAAAAAAACATAATTCTTTACTTTTCCTATCTGTTTTTGATAAGGAATCATCGAAACAAACAATTCAGAATAGTCAAACATTTGTTCTGTAGCCCCCTCACTAAAATGAAGCTATTATTACGCGCTGAAATGAGTGTATCCATAAATGCCAACGACATTGGAAGTAAAAGGGGAAGGTGCGATCCATAGATTCTGTTCTGTTAAGTTTCCAGCGCGAGTATCGCAGAGAACAGAAAGGAAGTTTGAAATGTGTGAAAATGAGATCTTTAGCAGGCGATATCGCGCACCCACTTCGCATATTTTAGAGGTCTCCTTTGACCTTGATACCCTTCACCTGAAACTATACGCACCAGCTCAAGAAGGGCTGTTGACATTTGTTGTCGACTACCGTTGTTCATAAATTATCTCTTTGGACCAAAAATCTGAAGTGAAATCTCGCTGTGGAACTGATGTGCAAGGAAATTGTATTGGCAAGGTTGTGATAGGTTTAATGAACGTTTAAAAGTGTATGTCTTATTTTGTTAACTTGTGAAGTGTTATCCAAATGCAACCATCAAACTATTACAAAACTTTTTAACAACACAACCGAATTTTTGTGGCCTAATGAAGTTAAACATAATGTCGTCCTTCCGGTACTAGTGCAGCGCCTGCCGGTACACGTGCAAGGCAGCAGAAGCCCTGCAGGTATTGTTCCAAAATTACTACTTCTAACCTATCTTGTGCGTGCGTTGCCTTTGCAGAACTGATTAGATCTCAGTTTGATAAAGTTGAAATATTGATTTCCAATACAAAAAAGGATTAACGAGACAGGGCACCTGGATCGACGCTATGAGCTACAATACTCAAAATTTTGATTTTGTAAAACAAGTTATATATCAATTTGATTGTGAAGCTGCAGGATCTATAGGCATATCGAAGCAATTGTTTGATACTCAAAAAGTTGAATAACTATATTGCCTCATTTTTCAGTAAGCACTACAATTAAATTTTTGTAAACATCTTCCCTGAAACTTTCTGGTAGCTTTGAAATTACCCAAGCAGCAGTTGCTTCGAGGGTCAATAGGGGGATCTACTAAAGAAAAAGAGGTTTTTCTGGAGAAAAACCCCGGATTCGAAACAATTTGTGCTATTAGAACGGTGCTTAGAGGGGACAATTCCGTCACACTGGATCCAGAAAACACGAAGAAGAATAGAAAGTATTTTACATGAATATTTAGATACGTTTTTAAACAAATCCTTCATATTTTTAAAGTCAAAATGCAATTCGTCACGTCTCCTTGAAGTTCTCTTTCTTTAGAGACCTCATTGTTTGCGTGTTAGAGCAGCAAAGGGAAGGTATACTACTGAAATAATATCGGAGACGATATAGGTTTCTTATTGATACGGGATCTTTGTAAATAATAGGATTATGAGAACTATAATGTTTAATTCTAGTCTTTGTATTAAGTCTACGGAACAATATATACTAAGATAAAAGGTATTTTAATAAAAAATTATTGATATAATGATATTTAATGTTACATATTTCCTACTTTTGAGTACATATTTCTGTATATTATGATACATATATATGTACATATTTTCCCAATTTTTAGTACATAATTATCCGGGCCCTAATAATCACATAGTCGTATAATTTTGAATACTTAAGTTATCAGTATTATTGCATGGTAATTTTTGTGTATAAGTGTATTTCTTTTATATACATTGTTTTTTCAGGATTATATTGTTTTGTATTAAGTGTATTTTTTGTAATTGAAGGATGTGAAATAGAAAATTCTATCTCTTTCAAGGAATATTCAGTTTTATTATAACTAGAGTGGGTCTTTGATGAACCCAGACCCTAACATGTGTGTAGTTATTAATAGCTCGCATAGATAATAGTGTGATTAGGTGAGAAGTAATCACATACCGAGTGTCATTAGGCAGGTCACTCGAAGTCATTCGTTCTACTTCGAAGGGAAAGGAGGTAGAGACGGTGACAGTACATGTTATTCATATTTATGTTATTGATCATATTTTAATAACTGTTTTTCTTTTGAAGGGCATATTTCTTATAAATTCTTTAATACTGTGTATATCTGTTTTGTAATATAAAAATATATCCAGAAACCGTTTGGAACGTTTGGTAACAACACTTTCACACAAATGCTTTGCACTTGGTGGCTTAATATTTCGTTCATATTGTTTCAACTCGCGAACGGAAAACAGCGAATAATATAGGGCCTGACACACAATAGCACTCATTACACTCGTTACAGGAAACAAAATTATCGTTATTCACCTGCCTCTCATGTTCTGACCACCTTAAAATTGAGAATAAAATGCAATTTGTGAAAACTGTCGATGTCGCATGAGTTAAGGCTTTTTTACTCACAAGCGTCATAGGGAATTTGTGTTTCGTTTTGCTTTGGCGCTTGTTGTGACCAACTGTACTACCATTTCACAAAGTGTACAATAATAATGTGTTTAGTGCCATAATTTTAATTTACGTTTCCAAAAAAAATAAAGATTCTTGGTGGTTACGTCAACAACTCAGAATGTGGATTGTAATCGTTTGCCATTACTGCCAGTGACTTGCTCAATTTTCTCCATAATTTTAAGATTGTTTTATTTCAGTTATTTCAGTTCCTTTACAATGCTTTTGATTGTTTTTGCTCACTTTTTCCCTTTTTTAGTTGCCAGCTATATCAGTCTTACAGGGCGTAGAAAACTTGGACAGCGAGGAAAACAATGGTACCATGACAAGGTGTTCGGATTCATACTTTCTTAAGTGATATGTTCTGTCCGGAAATTGGTTCAGACGCTATCGCAAATTCAATCCCCATTCTTATGAGACCCAGGCCGTACCTACCACATCTTACTACCAATGTCATGACTGCGAATGAGCTCTAATTCTTGAGTGCCTAAGAAACACGAACTGCAGCCCGGATTATTTGTAGTTTGAGGAAACAAGTACTCAAACTTCAGAAAAGAGGGAAAGGCATGCTAGAACAAAATATCTGAACTCGTATTCTGTTCAGGTTCCGTTGTTCTCTTGACCGGATGCTGTCAGAACTGAAGTGGACTAGATTAGTTCTTCTCTCTCACTGGTTTTAAGAAAGAAATATATCGTATATAAAGCAGCTAGTTTAAGAGGATTTGTAATGGAGTTTGGGAGTGAGATTTTCTCAAGAGATGATCCCTCAGCTTTATCGTAAATATTAAAGAGATTTTTACCTGGAGTTCTAAAAGAACCTTGGGCACACAAACACCTGTAAACATAAACGCATAAGAAGAATATAGAAAGAACTAACAAGAAAAGCACTTGAATCCATAATACCTTAAAAATTCTCCGAAGACTAATGGAAAGCATTTTTAGCCGACAATATTTCTTTAGGAAATTAATCCAAAGCTTAAAAGCATCTTAGGAAAATGTTATTTGGTCACAGATGATTCGACAAACTTATGTCAAAAACTGAAATGTAAATTTTCAAATTATCACAAACATTCGAATGCTGATAAGGACAAACGTATTTCGACATTCTACGGATATAGGGTAACGCGTCTTCACTTGGCTAGTATGTAACATATCCTTGAGTTGGCACACATTAAATCATTCGACTTTCCGTCCTCATAGAACATACTAGCAAAATACTAGCACATACGATTCACAACCTTTAAAGTCTTTTAAAGGACTAGTTTTAACTTTAGAGCTGAGCCGTCAAACGAAGTAAATTACTTTCGTATCCGCTTTGTGTACAGGGCGTGCTTCGAGAACCCTTGAAAAAAAGTTTTCACAGAGTAAATGAGGAGGTTAGCAAACGCCACATGTATGTTGCGGAAATGGGAGGAGCGAAACCACTTTTATTTCGTAAAGATACATTTAAATTATCTGTCGATACTTAAAACATAACTTAAGCCTTCTCTAAGAAAAAAGACACTAAATGTCAGTTCAACGCAATCTGACATGTGTCATCGCAGGAATATTATGGATCAACAATAATCTCCACCACTTTTCAGCATCTCATTCTATTGCAGATGAAACTCGTTGGAGGGGATCGCTTAATATATACTTTAGATATGATTATTTTCGATATGTGCCTGGCCACTAGGTGTGGGGCCAGTTGTCCGGTTAACGGAGGGAGTACTTAAAGTGTCTTATAGAAAAATCAATCGACTCCATGAAAAAAGACGGTAAATGGAAGTGACCGCTTTAAGATCGCCATTTGAGCAGGTTTCTCTGTATGAAGGCGACTCTGCTTTCGTATCAGACGCGAACACACGATGTTTTCCTCACGCTTGGCAGGAAGCAACTATAAGAGTAATAAACTTCACTCGGAGCTTCGGCGAGACTTCAATAAGGAATCGACGTTATATTTGTTTTCATTTCTTTGTCAGTACTTTTTAAGTGATCGTAACACAAAATTGTTAAATTTTTATGAATTTGATAAAAAGGAATAAAATTACTAGATTCTTCTTCTCTTATATACATGATAACTTGGTGATGCCTATTTTTAAAAATTTCGATCAATATAATAAGATATTCGTGTTTATTGAAAAAATACGTCAGTTTCTATTTAAACGTACTTTGTCGCAAAAATTCAAGAAAAAATGTGATATAATTCTGATTGCAGACTATTCAATTTGTCAAGGAAACGTGAAATCGACGTAATTTCCCTTGATCGATCATACGAAAAATGCACCCTTTAGTAAAAGGGATAATGCTTGCATTGAAAGAGGGCAGATTAGGTAGTGAAAGTGCAGATAGATTTGGACGTTGCTATGCATGAAGGAGATCGGGACTAAGAGTCTTTTTTTTATTTTTACGAAGTTCTTTAGTGCGCTGAAGAAGAATTAAAGCTGATGTAGTCTACTAAAAAAGTTGCAATGAGACCGGGGGATGCAACGGATAGCAATGAATACATCATAGATGACGCGGCTTGGGGAGGTTGGTAGCAAAAACTTGCAATAAATAAGGCCAACTTCATGTCCAACTTCATTGCGTCTTGCACGATTTTTTTTCAATTTACCGAGGGATCATGGGCTTGACGTCGTACCAAATTATCTTGTGTAGTAAAATGAGTAACGCACTCTGTACATTGGAACTGGGAATGAAACCGAATTTGCTTGATCGCCGACGCATTTTTGTTGATCATTACCAATACATTCTTTTTCTTCTTCTTTTGCGTTTTTCCATTTACTACGAGGTCGGCGCCAATGACTGCCGGTTTAATTTGAGTTAATTTTTTCCACCACTACATTTTTATACAGATTTGGTAATGCTTTTACGGCCAGATGACCTTCCTGAATCCAACCACGAAAGACGCTCAAGCACAATACATCTAGACAATACACACAACCATGCCTGAGGCGGGATTCGAACCCACGATCCTTCGGTCCAAGATCGCCACGGAACTACTGCTTTAGCGATCTCGGCCACTCGGAATGTGATTTATATGCAATAAAAACCGCGAAATATGCACATATATGTAAATAGATTTGGTAATATATGCAATTAAAAAAGGAAAATATGCAAAATAGTGTAATGTAAAATGAAATATGGAAAATATGTTTACAGTAAAAAGGATACAGAAATCATGTAAATTGTTATAAGTGACAAACATAAAGCCAAGGGCTTAATTTTGAAGAACATTCATTACTTAGAAAAATAAAGGGAGATGCAGATAATGCATATTTCACAAAATAAAAAAAATATTGCAACAATGTGACTTCCTTTCAATTATAATAAAATCTAGAATACAATAATCAAATAATTCAAAACTTCATATTTTGACTTAATGCGTTTCACTTGTGAGCCAACGATATTTGGTAAAAAGGGAAGCTTCAGTAAATTCAAAAAAAATATGATACATCAAACTCAAGCGTTGAAAACATTTGGCGTCAGCTCCGGCTGGCCACTACACAGCGAACAAGATGCAATCCCAGATTGTCTGTGTCACAAATTCATGGGCCTGACTCTTTTAACACCAACTCCACGATTGCGCCGTTTGTGGACACGCATAGGCACTTGGCGGGTGCACATTTCATTTTGACCGATACTGCCGATGACAGGTCTTGAGCAACAAGTCAGATGAGCGGCAACGCTGATCCGTGGCTATGGCAACGTAAACATATCCTCGGAAGCCCATTGCTTCAGTCATATAATGTACGTGGAGAGAGAACGCTCAGTGCCACATCCACGCTGAGGGAACTGTAACTTGTTGGACAACTTTTCGCGGATGAGAGGTGAATATGCAACAAAAATATGCAAATATTGCCCAAATATGCAAAAATATGCAATTATGGCGAGAAATGCGAAATAAAAATAGCATAAAATGATTCTAAATGCCTCAAAACGAATACAATTGAAACGGGATCTTTTAGTTAACAGGAAAAAATATGCAAATACATATAAATCACAGCCCTAGTCATTACCAATACATTCTTCCTTCACAAAATTCGGAATATTTTTACTACTTATTACTTTTAATGCTATTTATTCTTCTTCTACACCTCAATAGAACATATTTTATATAGTACTCGCTATCCTTTCCATAGTACTTTCCCTTGGAAGTGTCGCGTAGTTTTGAGGCAGGAACTAGAAAAGCGGTTCAGATCGCTCGATGGCTGCCAGCGTCCTGCAAGCGGCGCGGCGGCTGCGCGTACGAGCGCGATCCCGGTTGCCTGCGCCCAGGCGGGGCGGCGGCGCTGGCGCGGGGCGCACGGGATATTGCAGGGCTCCCGGGGAGGCAGGGAAATAGAACGGTTTTGCCCGTCCAAGGCTTTCCATGTTGTGCGCCTTTTGCTCGCTTCCGGACCCCGGCCTGCAAAATAGAACGGTTATGGAAGAGGAAAGGAACGATGTATAAGTGAAGAAGGAGATATGAATACACTGAAAAGGGAAATGCACAGCACCCATTAATCCATTAATGGGTTATCCTTAATGTGTTAATGAACATAATCAAGTGCTATTCGTAAGAGAAATATTCTGTAGTCTGCCATACATTTTTACGGATGTTTTACTACTCTGTTTGGGAACCCTCTTTCTAAATGCACTGAATATACGTACACCGCTGGAATTCTTTTATTGCATACACACAACACAGACATTTTCATCGGTTACGTTTATGTTCATTTTGTGGGGCGTGAATGAGTCACACAAATGTCAACTACTCTTCTCTCTTCAAAATTTTCTTAAGGCAGAGTCTGTTCTTGAGTTCGTTCTTCCTCAACCCTGTCTGTAGCCTGCTCCACACCTCTCCATCCGGCTCCAACCTCCTCCACCCTTGCCACCGCTGCTTCAATCTGCTCCAGTCTTCACCGCGGGCAAGGGCACGAGCGAGAGCGGGGGCAAGAGAAAGGGCAAGGGCGGGGGCAAGGGCGGGGACAAGGGCGGGGACAAGTGCGGGGGCAAGGATGGGGGCAAGAGCGGGGGCAAGGGCGGTGACAAGGGCGTGGGTAAGGGCGTGGGTAAGGGCGTGGTTAAGGGCGTGGGTAAGGGCGTGGGTAAGGGCGTGGGTAAGGGCGTGGGTAAGGGCGTGGATAAGGGCGTGGGTAAGGGCGTGGGTAAGGGCGTGGGTAAGGGCGTGGGCAAGGGCGTGGGTAAGGGCGTGGGTAAGGGCGTGGGCAAGGGCGTGGGTAAGGGCGTGGGTAAGGGCGTGGATTAGGGCGTGGATTAGGGCGGGGGCAAGAGCGGGGCAAGAGCGGGGCAAAAGCGGGGCAAGAGCGGATCAAGAGCGGGGCAAGAGCGGAGCAAGAGCGGGGCAAGAGCGGGGCAAGAGCGGGGCAAGAGCGGGGCAAGAGCGGGGCAAGAGCGGGGCAAGAGCGAGGCAAAAGCGGGGCAAGAGCGGAGGCACGGGCGGGATCAAGGGCGGGGTCAAGGGCGGGGGCGGGGGCAAGAGAGGGGGCGGAGGCAAGGGCGGGGGCGGGGGCAAGAGAGGGGGCGGAGGCAAGGCCGGAAGCGGTGGCAAGGGCAGTGGCGAGGGCCGGGACGAGGGCAGTGGCGAGGGTGGAAACAAAGACGGGGGCAAGAACGGGGGCAAGGGCGGTGGCAAGGGTGAGGGCAAAGGCGGGGGGCAAGGGTAGGCGCAAGTGCGGGGCCAAGAGCAGAGGCATGGCCAAGGGCGGGAGGGGGCAAGGGCGGTGGGAGGCCGAGAAAATGCCGGAGGTGGGGGATTGGGCGTGGGCGGCGACCGGGGTCCGGAAGCGAGCAAAAGGCGCACAACATGGAAAGCCTTGGACGGGTAAAACCGGTGGAGCGAAGCACAAAGGGCTGCCGCTGCGAATCCGCGCCACCGCTAGCTTTGGGAGACCGGGCGGTTGCTCAGGGCCTTGGAAGTCAGCGGGTCCAAAAATACGATACATGCGAAAAGCTAGTAAAAATAGATTCTTAAAATAATCACGAACTTATCCTTCAAGATAAATGATTCAGTTATTGCTTAGATTTTGTAATTAATATGACATTTTGCACGATTTTTCTAATCACTATATTTTAATTTTATTAATATTTAATGTTCTGTTGTAAAATGATTTATTGAATTTAATATAAAGTAAAATAATTTAGCATTATTTGATAGAGGATACATATATATTTTTTAAACTTTTCTAGGGAGGGGGGCTGAATTTCCGTTTTGACCGGCATTGTTTAGTTTCTGTACTAAAGCTAATTACAACCTTCGTGATGTCGCAGACACAGTAGTCTGCTGGCACATCCACATCCCCGAATACCACGGATAATACAAATTAGTGGCTGAGAATACGGGTTATCGACAGTTTCCAGGTGTTCTCTCTCACTGATTACTTGCTATTCAGTCCCGCAGTCTCGCAATATCATTATCACAGGTATTGTCGTACGATTCCGCATCAGGAGTAATGTATTTGCTCTCAGCTGTCCCTGCATCACGAGTTGGATACGCTGTGTCCTAATAAAATTTACTCAATATTTGCAGCCCTGCTGTTCCGCTTGCTAGTGAGGTCAAAATATGAGGAAAGGCTTGGAAAATTCCAAAACTAAAAGAAGTATAAGAAATAAAGTACATGTAGTTCGAACGATTTAAATACCTACCAACTGAACTTTGTAATTTCCGCAGTTCTTTAACATTATTTATAGTCATGAAGTGAGTATACAGGTTTTCTATACAAATAAATGCATGTTATATTTTCTAATGAAGAAAATACTAGAATTAATATTAATTAATTCTCTTGCCTTCCATGTTTTTATTAGCGAGCGTCGTTGTGTTATGCGTTAGAGCGCGATGTCAAGTAAACATTCACGCGTGTTTCATTTCGTTACACTTTTTAAATCCGTAAAACAAAGTAAATTTTAAAATTTTTACCTCTCGTGATTTTAATTTTTCTTTGGCCTGTGACAGCACGCGTGGCAAACCATTTACACCGCCAAGAAAACCACAATTATCTTGCAGTCGTTTTATTACAGACTTCCCATTGTTATTTTAACATTTCCCTGTTGCCTAGGATAATAATAAAAACAACAAAAGTAATAATACTCCTAATAAAATTATGTGATGTTTACATTACCCGAAACTAGTTATGCTACAGAATGGCACAGACTTTCCCGTATTAGTTTTATATTTCCTTGGATCTTCACTATCTATTCGGAATTGCCACATACTCTTTCTTGCCAGCTACCATCTATCACCGCCAAAAGTACATTTTTTGTCATTTTCTTAATTTTTCGGTTTCCTGTTGGTAGAACGGAAATATTAATATTAGAATATTAAAGAATACAAAAACCTAGCCGTAAACGGCAATTTTCTTTTAAAAATTATGTGCCGTTTAAGAGAAAATGGAGTTTTAGCACTACTAAAAATGTGAAATTTGAAGCGCATTTTCACAGAAAATTTTTGTTTTCAAAATACTTTATTTAAAGTTATTTGAAGCACATAAACTCACAAATATAATACTCTTTACAAATTGCTGGTAATGTGAATATTAAAGATGTGAGAGATCTTTCAAAAAAATTGCAGTTATGTAATTTTTGCAGAAACAGAAAAAAAACTCAAAATAAACTTTACGCTATACTAAAGAGTGTAATTCGCACTATCCGTTACAAAAGATTGAAGAAAAAATTTGCAGCCATATACGAGAAAATGGCGTTTGAGCGTTTCTGAAAATGCGAAATTTTGAGCTACTTTTCACAGAAAACGGTTGTGTTTTTGGTAAACTTTACTTGACATTATTTAAAGCATATATACTCGTAAATATAATAATGTGAAAAAATCGCCGATAATGTAAATTGTTATGTCCATAAATGAAAATCACACACTAACTTAACAACAATTTATTAATTCATTCATTTCAAATGTAGCCAGCCATATTGCAAGTCTCGGACAATCTCCAATGCCCTGTTTCCCTATAAGTCTGCTCCTGGGCGTTTCCCACTAACGCTGGCGGAGACCGTCGCCCCCACGACGATCGACATCTGGCTGCTGATTCTCTGGGCTGGACGCGTACCGCCTCTCGTGACTCTCTCGGGGATCTCTCCAGACTGCCCCCGGGGTGTCGGCCGGCTCCCTATAAAGGGCCGATGCTAGGCGGCGAGACTCGCTCCAAGCCTCGAGCCCGCCGTACCGTGCCCACGGCTTGCCGTTGTCGCCGCCGATTTCCGCCAGAGCGCGCCGTCTAGATGCTCGCGCGCCAAATTCAATAGTTATGCGCGCCGTGATGAGCGCGACATAACATAAATATTAACGACGTGAGAGACAAGTAAAAAAAATTACATTTTCGTAATTTTTGAAATAGCCAACCAATAGAGCAATATGGTTTTATGTCATCTGACCATTTACCATCTGTACATTTACCACTATCCCTACCAAAAGTTTAAGGAAAAAAATTGGAGCCGTTTTTGAGAAAATCTTGTTTTCGTCATTTTTACTTTCCCGTATACGTACGTATATACGGAATGCTATACGTAGTATAGGGAAAGTTATGCAATGCTGCGCGAAAAAATGGCCAATTTTCGGAGGAAAAAATTAATTGCCGGGCCGTGAAAAGAAAAAAGTGGATAAATCCAATTGCTAAATTAAGAAAAAAATCCCCTAACACGTGGTGTAGACAGAAACCCTGTTTTCTAGGTTCTTGATACCGAAAACCCAATTGAAAGATGCTGTGCTGTCAGAGATGCTGTGCTGGCAATAGTTGTTACCCTCAGCCATCCCAGTTGGTGAAGCAATGGGTCGGAGGGGGATGGAGACAGTTAAGGATACAGGCAGGCTAGTCGCAAAATGAGACGCAGGTCCGAGACGTGACGCAGGGTGACTCATGCTGAGTTTCTGATAACCACTGCTCATTGGACCTGTGCACTAGCACGGGTTCAATAAGTAGTGGCTATCAGAAATTCACCGTGACCCACCCTGTGTCACGTCACGGACCTGCGTCTCATTTTGAGAGTTGCCTTAGAGCATGTTGTCAAGTTCGATGCCACGAGCGGGAGTCCGTGGCACGAATGCCACGACGAAATCGCCCCTTCACGCAGTTCGTTACCTCGCCACCAGAGACAACAGCATCCCTATTGTAAAACGACGGGGTTTCTAGTAGTTTCCTTCCCCGATGCTAGTTGCGCAGAGAGGCTCATGGCATGCTACGGTGCCACGACGGGTGCCACTGTCACCGGAAGAAGACCTTGACACCACTGCCTTAGAGGAATACATATAGTAGAGGTACAAGCGGAGAAGAGTCAGGATGGCACTCGACGTCGGGAGCGGAGACGTGGGTGTTGGATTCGATCTCAACCACCTGCGCACACACACATGGGGGCCCTGCCGTGCCAGCAAGAGCTAGCAAGCGGGGCGCAGCCAAACGCAGCGTTTAATTAATTTGCGGGCTAATTACATGCCGGAGATACGCGACGAACGAATACGCGGCCGCCCGCAGCCCGTTCCCACGCCGCATCTCCGCCTCTCCTTCCGTCGCCCTCCCCTTCCCCCTCCCCTCCTCGCCATGCATCCGCCGCCGCGTCTTGCTTCCGCACTTCGCATCCGCCCCTATGCGCCGCGGCGCGTCGGCTGGCTTTATTAAGGATGCGGTCAGGGCGTACCTGCGCGCCGCCTCATCATAAGGCACCTCGCAACGCCTTCTGCTCCTCCCCGCCTCTTCCCGATACGGCGCTTCACGTGCCACCAACTTCACTAAAAGCGCATGCGCAGTCCGACAGGATCTTAAGCAAGTTCAACTGCAGCGTAGCAGCACAGCGCCAAAAGCAAGATTCGTCTGTTCCGATTCTTCCAAATGTACTGGGATTGTGTTCGATTTTACGATGAGTATGTTACAGCGCGCCAGGAAAATCTCTCCGCAGTGGCACCTTACTGGTGAGAGTACTACCAAATTACACCTTATTGGTGAGAGTGCTACCAAACAGAAATTACGTTGGCAGCACGAGCTACAGCTTTTAGCAAAAGAAAACGTAAATTGCGAACTCACCACAATTATAACCGATGCTGGAAGTGTTGTCCCTTTCTTTTGTTTCTCTGTGATTTGGTTGCTACCAACATAAATGCAATTTATAATAGGAGGTCCTGACTCGGATCGATGGGAAGAGACTTTCCTGTTCCACCTTATATCATAAGTAAGCGAGTGAAACAAAGTGGAATATACATGTTTGGGCATAAATGAAGTTGATTTTGTTAGATTTGTATAATCATATTGATGGATAGTAAAAAAAGGTTTCCTTTTATATTCACAAATGTATGTAATAAGGAAAGAATTAGGTTTAGAAGATGAGGCTGAAAACATAGAGAGTGGAATGACAAGTGACGGCAAATGGTTGTACGATTGTTCGACGTGACATGTGGAATAGAGAAAGTGAAATTAAGTGGGTGGAGATAGTGCGGGGTAGGATTGGGTGGGATGCTTGGGAGGGTCGGGGTGGCTTCACCAGGGTGCGGTGGAGCCGAATAGGGCGGATTGGACGGAATAAGCGGTTGGGCGGGGTGGGTTGGGAGGAACGGGCTGGGACGGGTTTCAGCAGAGTGGCATGGAGTGGGAAATGTGTAGGATGGAGTGGGGCAGGAAAGGATGAGGTGGGACAAGTTTACGCAGGGTTGGGTAGGTTGGGCCAAGTTGAAACGGGGAGGGAAGTGGGATGAGAGGGTTTAGGGCAGGCCTGCATTGCATTTTCACTTTCACCGACCTCCGGAGCCGCACGAGAGCAACTCGAGTGCAAATGCGAAGATCGATGAACTAAAAGAGCAATCGGCGACAGCATGACGGTCACATACAGTTCAAGTAATATTTCCTTTTTTACTATATTGGAAAAGTTTGTGATCGATATGTGACAGTATGAAATATGAAACTACAACGAATTATACATATTTGATTTGGACACCAAATTTAATTGCTTGTAGATCTGGTATTGCAATTCGCTTTGATACGATCTAGTCACAAATTTAGTGTTTTGATAAACACAAAATTATGATACTGAATTGCTTTTGTTTGATGATAACATAAATATACTATTTTTTCATTAACTATGTTTAACTGAATAAGATGGACTGGATAAAGTTCTACCAAAGCTAAAAATATTCTTAAAAAAGTTATGAGTATTTTCTGCCCAAATTTGTGATAAGAGTACATTATATATTTCTAATATAAAATTAAACGAACACTATTTATTCATCGTTTACGACATCGTATAAAATATTGTACCCTTTGCATTCTATTTAACAAGACTCATGATTATCTCATGATTGCTTGTAACATATCGTCAGAGAGGTTTACTCGTTGATATTTTTTATTCAGATTCATAATGGGAGAAATGGTCACAAATATATGTGCTGCTAAACATTACCATTCTTGGAATTGCCTATATTCCATTTTTATGTCAGTGTGGTTTCAGGTTGTTAGGTCCACGGATAAAAGTTCTAATACTCGTTAGGTCTAATGAACAGGACGCCTATTGCGAAGCAGGTCTAATGTGACATAAGGTCTACGCGACAGAGGATCTAATGTCAAAAGAAGTCTACAATTAGAAGGTTCAATTAATAAGTATATACAAACACCGAAGGTCTGACAGATATACAAAAAGGTATAATAACTAAGTTTCTATTTCTTCATTTTTAAGCGCCCTGAAACAAAGTCTATATTTCAACAATGTCAATTAAATTTTCAAAAATTTTGAATTGTAGCAAATCAACAAAATTATAAAGATCGAGGTGACATCAACTTATACCTTCGGTTTTTGAGCTACAGATTGAATATTGTTACGCATGTATTATTTTAAGTACATTACGTACTTCCTGAATTAAAGTGTATCATTCCTATTGTGGTTTCATTTCAGACTGTAACATACTGACGTAATGATATGTGAAACACATTTTGTTATGTATTTATGTTGCAGCATAATAGATTCAACATTCGTGTCCGATACACCAAAGTTTATTAGACATTTTTGACAATTATACCAAATACTATTAGACATTTTTTAAAATTTGACCAAATTTTCGGTAAACGTGTTTTCATAGACCTTCTGACATTAGACTAAAAATTAGACCTGTCACTAGACGAAATATCTTTAGACCTAACGATACCTAACCGTCAATGTTGATGAGAGAGATAGCTTTCATAATTTTCTTCATTTTGATGTCATTTGGAGATTATAATATTCCTAGTGAAAAATCAATTATTAAATTGTAAATGTTTGTGTGTTATAATAATAACAACGTTTTAAAAAAGGCAAGTGCTTTAAAATATTGCGTAAAAATGAAAATGCGCATCAAGTAAAAAAAAAATCGCAAAGGAAAATACAGTGATGGATACACAGGAGTGCACAAAGAACATAAACAGTGAATTTTGGCCCTTGCAGCTTGAAATACGGGACATCACCCATTTAAATAGTGTGAAAATGATTTCACAGCATGGATCATTGCATTAGACACTCCGTCATTGGATCTACGGGACGCGTCGTGCAACGTCAGGCTTCTCCCCTCCCCGCAGAGGTTCCTATCCCCCACCACTTGCACTTCGGAGCTCTCGCGGGCAGACGGTCGGTTCGCAAGTACAGGCGTTGGGCAGGTCTGTAAGTAGTAACCTAACGCATGACAGGATATAGTGAAGCAGAATAGAGCATTGTAGTGTAATGTAGCGCAAGGGAGAGGTAGAATGGGAAGAAGACGAGAGAGGAATGATGAGAAAAGGGGCAAAGGAGCAGGAAGGGAGTGAAGAGGGGCAGGAAGGGAGGGAAGAGAAGAAAAGGAAAGGGATGGCAAGGGAAGAGAATGGTGAGGTGGGGGGAACGGGGCACGATTGGGGGCTGGTGGAGCGTCTGCACACAAGCAGGCGAGGCGAGGCTGGGCGGGGCGGGGCGGGGCGAGGCGGAGTGGAGCGAGGAGGCGCAGGCACTGTTCTCGTTAGCGCGTCGCCTGCCGCCCCGCGCGTCGCCGCGCCGCGCCGCGGGCGCCCCTTTTGTGCGGGCGAGGGGGCGGGGCTGGAGATGGGCGGCGGGGGCGGGGACGGGAGCGCAAACACTACGCGAGACGCCACTTGGTCCCCGGCGGCGGCGCCCGGAGACCCGCTGCGCTGCGCTACGCCCCCTCCCCTTCCCCTCCCCTCTCCTTCCCCGCCCCTCCACCCATTACCTCTCCCACGCTCTTCGCCCGCGCGCGCAGTCGTCACGGTACGGCACACGCCGCCTTGTGCTAGCTCTCTAGGGCCCGGGGAGGTGCGAAAGTCATGAAGTGGAACTTCATGACTTTCACGCGTGCTGTTTCACGCGTGCTGTTTCACGCGGAAGTTTCACGTGCGGAAGTTTCACGCGTGCTGTTTCGTGTGAGCGATGACTGATGTAGGAAGAGAGTTGTTCATCGTAAGTCAGCGAGCAGCATAAAATGAAAAGACGTTGAGCCCGAAATCTCTGCGTTTCTCTTCAGGGAAATATTTGCTGTTGGAAGTTTGATAGTAATGAATAAAATTGCTTCCTTCGTAAACCTTTGCGATTATCCTTTTTATGGACAGTGTTTCAAAATGAGTCGTACGTATATCCCGAGAATAGAAACATAATATAATTATTATTATAATATCTCGTTCTATTAGTTTTGAAAAAATATGGAAATTGTCATAAGTAATTATATAACATAATTTAACACACATTTATGTTACACATGCCTATATTTTCATTTTATTTTTCTGCCATAAAATTATGTAATGGTAAATAATTCTAAGTTATAATAAATACTTTTCTTTGAGAATATTAAGTACAATAAGAGTGGGTCACAAGCTGTTACTAATGAAACGTTTAGTAAACTAATAAAACGTTTGAAATATATTACTATTCTAAACAATTACAAGATGCTAAATGCGCCAATTACTTTCACAAGCATCAAAATCGCCATTGCATGTTACTGAAAATTTCTACCGGACATTTTTACTATTTAAGAATTACAATATAATACTTGTAATCCTCCTCTATTTTTCCCTCTTCAGTGGTCCATAATTATTTTTTTCACTTTTCATGTATGTTAATTTCTTTAGAAATTGGTAAAATGTATTTATATTTTTTCTCTTTAGAAATACAATTCATTCTCTAATATTCGACATATTATACCTCAATTTCAAAAATAAATTGTACAATAACGAATAAAAATGTGTTTAATTAGACCTTAAATATTAGTAACAAAACATTACATGAAAGTACAAAACATTATATTAACTGAAACTTATTCGTGTTGCTATTTAATTATCTAGTTTATCGAGAACATGCAAACATTTTCATATAACGCGAACAACATTATATAACATATCATCGCAGTCAATGACGATTGTAGCTATCCCGAAATCATCATGATTGGACAGTGTGTCAATTTTAACATGCCTGTAAAAGAGATAGACGGTCTTGTTCCTGACACGCCGTCTTCTAGTTGGGCATATGCACCATACCATCGACACAGGTTGGTTAGGATAATGTGGATACAAGCAGAATTCGCTGTGGGGAATATCCATCTGGGTTCTCTCTGGTATCCGTGGAAGTAGTCGAAGACAACGTGAACGCTGTGGACTGCATAAAAATTATCTCGAACACCCCATCCTACAACCCTTCGTAATTGGAGCTTTCATTGTCAGCGATTGCACCTTCTAACAGGATAACTGTCCGTGTCGGAAGGCCTGAATACTGCTTCAGTGGTTTGGAGTGCAAGATAGTGAATGGTACACGGCGCAATATTAGCATAAACTAATTTTGTTTAAAAATCACATCACGAAAAACAAATACTAACTTGTCAGGAAATTTAAATTACTTCGGAAGGGAATCAATGGATATGTATATCTGGACTGGGTTGGTAATTTTATTAAAATAAAAATAAAATTGACATGGTCTGAATGCAGGAATGAAGGAATTAAGTTGTAGAGAGTCGTGTTTAATACTGGGAAGAAATACGTTTTATGCGAATCGACACCTCAGCTATCAGACAAAATTACATACCTGCGTACATTAGCACGAAACAACGAATGTAGATTATCGAATGTTCGAGTGGGCGTCCTGCCGTTAGCGTTACCAAACGACTACTGCAAAAGGGATTAACTCAATAGAAGCGCGCAGCGCCTGAGCGGCAGGCAATTTGCGATACGCGCGCGCGAAGGCGGTTGCCTTGGCAGGCGCCACCGACCTCATTTCCACCGCATTATCTTGCCAAGCAGCCCCCGCAGAGCCCACGCTCCTCACTTCACAGTTATCAATGAGCCGCTCCCTATCGCCGTCTCCGGCAAAAACGATCAGTGACCTTCTAAATTTATAAAGAACTGGCAAACTACCTGGCGTTGCCCGGGCTTTCTTCGGACTCAATCCTTGTGAACGATGAAGAGAGATCAATTTTAAATAAACTCCCACGTTTTTTATATTATTCTTTATTTATTAAGGTCGCATGAACTGCTCGGTCATGACCACAATTATTACGAAAATGGTACAAAAAATTATGAACACTTCTTATTATAATATGTTTTCCTATTTATCGTTAGTGGAATATTCCAATTGCCTATCAGAAGCACAGTTTTATTTTTAAAAGGTTTATATAAGATCATACATGTTTATTTCTTGTAAAAAATTCATTACTTTTTTAATTTCATTCAGTATTCTTTTAATATCATTGGACAAATCATACTTTCTTCTTAGTTTGTTATATTTTTGACACTGTATTAGAATATGTAAACCCCGATGTTTAATTTTATTATTTTTAATGTAATTGATTGCAGTTTTAATTAAATAATATAATTATATTTCATTTCATTTTAAATTACATTGCTATTAGCTTCAAATGTTTCATTTTAAGCACTGCTACTGGCCTTTTGCGAACTATTATGTAGCTTTTCTGCTGCACTGCTACTGGCCTCTGACGAAATTTATTAGAAAAAATCTATTAGGTATCAGTTCTCACAGATTTTTACCATTGCTAATAAGAGCCGGCTCTTATTAAAACGTAATCGTCCGCGACCGGAGTCAATAGACACTTGTCTCTCTAGCTGAGTCTGTGATTGACTAATGATTCCGGGCGAGTCTAATGGTAATGCGTCTCATTGCTTTCCAATACTGCTAAGAGTTCGGATTTAAGAAGCATAATTCTTGGCGCCAGATGCACGGTGACGAAATACTTTTTTGTTTATTTTGTTGCCGTCTGTACGATCAGTCAAGGGTTGTGGCACTGATTGCTCTAGTAGCAAGCTCTACCTTCTGCAAGGTAGCAAATACGGAACTTCGCAGAGCGACTGCCCAATAGTTTGCAACGACAGTAATGCTCAAAGAACACTGCGAAAGAGCATAGGCCGCGAACTGCTGCGGTATTGTTCGCAGATTTGCCATAATCCCACCTCCGAACACAACGTTATGAATTGTGTCTGGGTACAGTACAGTTCTAAGAAATAAATGCCTTCACTATTTGTCAGAATAAAATAATGTTTTCTGACTTTGAAAACTAGCTTTGAAAAATAATCTACCTATTAAAAATCAGTGAGCACTTACAAATATTTACGGTACTGTTTCGAAATATTTACGTACCAGGAAATTTAAGTTCTATGACGTTTCAACATTTTAAAATATGTGATGAACCTTTTTAAGACAATCAGAGACAATAGCATTATTTGTGTGGATACAATTTTCAATTAAGGTATGTTTCAAGGATTACGTTTTACTCTGTAGAATTATCTACAAGCAGCATATGACTTGTCAACCTTTGTCGATGAGGTTGTATCGCAGCGACTACTGTCATATTGTACAGTGAATATATGTACAGTACTATATGAACAAAGAGGAACTCCGTTTTAAATAAACATTTTCCCTCCAACACAAGCACAGTAATGCTCAAAGAACACTGCGAAAGAACATAGGCCGCGAACTGACGCGGTGTTGTTCGCAGATTTGCCATAATCACATCTCCGAACTCAACGTTACGAATTGTATCTGGCCATAGTACAGTTCTAAGAAATGAATGCCGACACTATTTTTCGGAATAAAATAATGTTTTCTGCGTTATGATTAAGCTTTTGCACAAGTAAAGCTTGCTCAATGCGGAATCATTACTAATGAGGAAAAAATATTGGAATCCCGATATTGTGCAATACAATGTAATACTGGAGAATTTACGTTTACCAGGATCGCGATTTCTGTTCACATTGGGCAGATTTCAGCATTATACACGCTGCAAATCTAGCATATTTCACTGTGTATATTCTTGTTCGTCGTTAGATGCTGTATTAAATGATGTTTATTCGTGCAGGTAAATCTGGACAGCCTGTATATAGAGGGAATTGTTACTCGAGTTATATTCAAACTGGACCTCTAATTAAAATTATAAATGGCGCTGTGATTTTATCCAACAGAATAGTACGTCTTTAGAATTTTTTAAATGCCTTAAAAAATTTATTATCACCTAAAATATTTTGTATGTGGTTCGTAGGAAATTATTTCTGAGGGATTAGTCAAACATTTCCGATTTAACAGTATTCTAATCGTCACTTTCGGCAAAAAATGGATAGAAATTGTTCCGATGACAAGGAATTGTAAAACATGGAAAAGGAAGCTGGAGTTGTTGTACAAAAAAAACTTCCTTAAAGTTGAAGGCAATAAAAAAGACGTAGGAGAAAGAAGTGTGATAATACTTGTCGGAAAGGAAAACAATTGCAGTTGAAGAAAAATAGTGTTTGGAGTATTGGTTTATTAGTGTAGAATAGGCATGTTTCTGAGGTCTGTAAGAGAGGCAGATGTCGAGGGTATTAAGGAGGTAACGTAGGGAGAATTGGGGGAGCGCAATGATAGACTGTGCCAGCTTGGTCAGCTTAAATGTGTTCAGGGAAGCTGAGTTTCGGGGTTCGAAGAAGAAAATCAGTGATTCAAGATACATTGAAATGAGTATTATGTCTTGCTCATTGTACGCTAGTACTCTTAGCGAGGAAAGCTATAGGAAAAATGGATATGAAGCTGATGGAATACAAGAGACCCTTTATATGTGGAAAGCAAATTGAAAAAGGTAATGGAAATAGAAATGGAGATAGAAAATAGGACTATTTCAAGTTATAGGCTAGGAAACAAGATGAAAGCTAATATATATTGACAAAAAAGTTAAGCAGAAATTTTGGGTCAGAAGAAGAAGATTGGGAGAATATATTAGAATGATACAAGAAGGTAGAAGGAAAGGAAAGTAGTGCTCTCATGAATGTACGGCATTAGTTATAAAATAATTTTGGCAGGTTTAGGTATGGAGATGAATGTAACAAATGTGTAGTCGAGATAAATTAATATACGAAATGATAGAACAAGAGGTTAGAAAAAGTTATCTCTGGAGCAGAAAAAGAAAATAAGTGTAAAGAAAATGAAGCTACGTAAGGTGGAGTTTTAACGAAAAGAAATCGATCGTTAAGTAGAGTATTTAAAGAAACAACAAAAAGGTATTACGTAGCAACATTTAAAATAAGAATGAAGAATTCGTTTACTAAAATTTCCTTTTAGTAATAGAAACTTGTCTTGTAAAATGTTCTTAGGCATCACAATGAAAATAACACATATGTTTTTAACATGGCACCAATCACTAGTAAGCATATCGTAATTGCACCTCATTTTATTCGATACTTATATAATTCCATTTTAATGCTGCATAAATTGTTCCAAAGAAAACAAAATTATGTTTTCACTCTTTATGTACCAATGGTAAAAGCAAAGAGGCAAAGAGAGTGGGATAGAGTTTAAATATATAGTGTACGATTTCAAGGAAAAGACTGTGAAAGGAACACGACAACTTCAGAGAACTTGAAAGGGCAAACGGATGCGGAAACCGACACATTGGGATCAGATGTTGGAATATGGAAGCCGGGCCAATTTGTTTTCCTCGGCCTTTTGATAAAAGTCGTATATGAGGGAATACATAAGTAGAAGACTCCGAGAGTTTTCAGGAAAAAGTTTCCCTTTAAATTTTAGATCGTATAGACTTGGAGCACTTTCTAATAAAAATTTTAAAAATAAAAATTTTGCGTTCCTCTTTTACGAGATATGTCTGAAGTTTTGAGATCGCGAAACAAAGTTGTAAACTAACTTTAAAAAATAATCCATCCATTAAAAATCAGTGAGCACTCACAAATATTTAAGGAACTGTTTTGAAATATGTACGGATCAGGAAATTTAATTTCAATTAGGTTTCAACATTTTAAAATACTTGCTGAAACTTTTGAAGACAATCACGGAAAATAGCGTTATTTGTTGGTATAAAATTTTCAATAAATGTATGATTCATGTTACGTGTTACTCTATAAAATTATCTACAGGAAGCAACCGAATTGCCATCGTTTTTCGGAGATGTTGTATCACAGCGACGATTGTCATAATGTACAGTGAGGTACAATATGAACAAAATGAAATTTATTTAAAAAAACATTTTTCCTCCAACGCACTCATTACTTTAAAATTCTTAAGACGAGCTTTACACTTCCGTTCTCTTCCTGCGTATTTTACTCTACTCACTTCCTACGTCTTTGGGATTGAACAGGTATTCAAAAAACGCAAGATGTCCACAACGGGCTTCTAAAGAGGGAGCTGCCTCAAAGAGCAACAGCCCGGGTCTGCGCGTTCTCCGAAGGCCCAAAGGAGCAACGTGCGAGCCTTGGCTCTCGTATCGTGGCGAAAAGCTTGGCATGGGCTTTTCTTCAGGATTCTTTCACAAAAACACACCAGACCACGCCAACAATATTCAAATTAAATTGATGATGAACCTACGTCGATCTTTGGAGATTAATGTAAACATCATTGACGGCGAAAGTTTACGCCTTGGATTATGTCGTAGAAAAAGTCCAAACATATTCTCCTCTTCCTTTAAAAATATCTATAATTACCTATTCTCTATCATTAGAAAACTTTTCTCTTTAATTTTCTCAATATTGCTTCTATGCTTTATTGTCTTGATTTCTACGCCCGCCCATCTTACTAACACTTTAACACATATATTTTCTATCTTCATATCTATTTTCACTACCTTTCTCTATTTTCTTTCCACATATTCGATATAGAAGTGGGTCTATTCAGATCGTAGCCTCAGCACGACACTTCCTCCACAGGTGGGAAGGTTTTAGGTTACATTCGAAGTGTCATATCTTCTAAACCAATCAATATTGAAGCAACATTCTTCTTTTAATTTAACGAAACAATCTTGTTCTTGTGTATGATGTTACAACCTTTTTGTTTACTTTAAGACTTTAAAATATTTTTCATACAAATACCATGAATTGAGTTCAAAAAAATTTAACATGTCTATTTAATTACGTTATTACAAATTCTCTTAATCTTAGAACATTATGCATACTATTACATTAGTGTCTATTCCAATTGAAGAAAACATTACTCTCTATTCACAATAATTGGCTGCGGTGTTGTAATTTTGAAGAACACTCCTTAGGCATCACTGCAGAGGGCATGCACATCCATGTAGTCCAAAGCTATTTAATACCACTTCGAAGGCAGGAAACGGAATTTGGTATTTTTAGGTACCTTATTGATGTAGAGACCTCCATGAATAGTCAGCGAACAAAAAAATGGCATAACAAAAGCGGATAGACAGTATGAACTACATTCTGCGGGCAGCGATCTGAATGTGTTAAATTCTGTCGTTTTCAGTATCTTATATTTTAAGACAATAGAATTATTTAATACATAATCAGTAAATTACATGAAATATAATTTACTGATTACATATGAAATAATTCTACTAATTGTCTTAAAACATTAGACACTGAAAACAACGTAGTTTATTAACAGGCAATCAACATAAACGGGTTTTTTAAATGTTTAAATCTCTCTCTGCAGCAGGTCGAGATCATTGCTCTTTTATGAAGGGTCAGTTTGATTGATTCGTGTTTCTGGGTGCGTCAACTACTAAGGTCATTAGTCCCGTAAGTCTAGTGCGTGTTTTTTCTCGGGAGACGGCAATGATCTTTTCCTCGCTGAATGGTGAGATCTGGCGCCGACCTACCGTCAACTAGCGGGGTTTTCCCCTCAACCAGGTATCTCCCACCAGCGGGGCACCGCCCCAAACGGGACAAGCTGTTAGCTCCCGACCGGTCTCCCGGCATGTGTGGTAGTGTAGTGGATGTTAGTGTAAGTCTGAGTGTAAGGAAGAGGAAAGAAATTCGCGCGCGGTCCGTGGCCCGTTTGTTAGGGTACTGCTCTGGCATTCGCTTTGTGTTGATCGAAGAATCCACGGAAAACTACCGATCAGAGCAGCCGTCCGCTAAAATTCTCCTTTAGAGAGCAACTGAATTCGACCTAACTGACAAGCTAGTGTCGAAAATCCTGCCGCCGTCGGGACTCGAACCTAGGATCTCCTGGTCACAGGGACTGCAGTGATATCAGGTTGATGCACTGACCCATCTCTCCCGGTGAAGGGTCAGAAATATAGTCAATTTAACAAAGACTTGCCTTAAACGACCACTTCTGCCAAGCACCGATTTTTCTCGGAAGGGACACTGAAACTAATTTGTTCTATGAAAATCGTCTGCTTGTTGACAGACCTCTCCTCCCCGACCGTCAACCAGCCTTTTAATAGCAATTTTATTAACTTACCCCTTTTAAGTCACCACTTTCAGAAAACTGGAAGAGTCCAATACACCGATTTTTGCTTAAAATAACAACTGGAGACTTCATAATTCACACAACATGCCTATGCCTGTGTTTCAATCCTCGAGGAAATTTGGAGGTGTTTGGAAATCATGTAACAATATTCTGTGGTCATTCATATGGTACCATAGCTGCTCACTACATTTTAGTTTTATTTCTTCTAAAACGGTGGATATGAAAGAGATTTCACATTTAATTCTTTGAATGAGCCTTATTATCTTCGCATACAGGAGTCCATCTGGTATTGCAGAATATCAATGTTGGAAGTTGAGGTTATCAACTTGCTTCCTTCACGTTACCCTCCCCCTGATGTTTTGTTTGTATTGGGCGAAGAAATGCGAATTTTTGGACTCCAAAGGTATAGAAAATATCATGAATACCCAAATGATGTACAGAAGAAAATGAAGGTTCGTTATTGATACAGAACGTTTGGGAATTATAAACTGAAAATGGTGTTAATGTTTATTTTAACCACGAAAAAAGGAGATATTAATATATTTAAAATTCATTTAGATAGTAAATATTCCCGAAAGGTCGTTTACTTCAAAATAGGCAACTAACGCCAAATAAAACTTCTCCGAAATATTTACGTCTCCCTTAGCAGTCCGTCCGCGTCGTCAATTTTCACTTGGTAATCTTTCAGAAGTTTGTGAAGTTGTATGCGGAAAGTAGAACTTGTGGGGTTTTGATCGATAAAGTTAAATGGTGAAAGAAGTTTGTGAAGTAATAAGAATGAAGAGAACCCAAGAACGTACATGCACACATTAAATATGTGCGCTTTAAATCGGACGGATATTTAAAGAAGACAACTCAAAATAATTGGTGAACATCTGATTGAAACAATGTGAGAAGACCAAGATGAAGACTAACAGCAGGTAGAAATGAAATGTGGAAAGTTATTTGAAAGTAACCGAATTACCTGCTGTTGTAAAGGGTTCGAAGAAAGTTGGTTGATTCAGATAACAGCCTTTGGAGACCCTCACTTTTTCACAGTCATAAATAAATTATTAAGATAGTTAGCACACGAGTAAAAATACTTTTTCTTCGGAGAAAAAGAAACTATTCTGTCATAAAAATTTAACAATAAACCTCCAAATGTGTTAAAGAATAACAAATAAGATACAAACTGTTCTAAACGTTATAGGAAATATATTCCAAAACCTCAATGCACAATTTAGATGACAAATGCAATGCTGTCCTTCCCGTACGCTTCAACAAAACTACGTGCATGTCGGCAGTGCTAATCGTAGTTCAGCCGATTGCAAGAAGAAGCGACGTACGGCAATATCCACACTAGTCTGGCGAGCAAATCATCAATATTACATTCCGTTTCCCGGATGTCAGATATGAGACCTACATGAACCTCGTTACAAAGAAAATTTCAATTCAAAAACAACAGCTAGAACAGAAAATACATGCAGTCAGCTAGCTATACCATACTCGAATTTTTTACTCCCATGACTAAATTGATAAGTCAACTTTTGCCAAAAATTAGATAAACATAATACATGATCTCCTAATGATTCTCCCCAATTATTAATTAAAATTTACTCTTTGATTTGTGATGTAAATTATTGGTCGCTTGTAGACGATGTTTGCCATCTTACACGTTATCTTCCCAATACGATACGACCTCTAATTGAGACAGCCTGTGAAATTTTGGGGCGGTTTTATCCCACTTTGTATAAAGAATTTACAAGTCTTCTTTTGGTTAGAGAGGCTAACCTTTATTTTCATTAGAAACCCTTCACTTATGTTTAGTAGCCTTGCTTGAAGATGGCTGAAATCCTATTTGTCGAAACTTTGTATTATAAAATAAACTTAATTAGATATGTATAGTATATATCTAAAATATAGGTCCGGTTTTATTCCATATTTTTGTTTTACATATCCAAAAGAAGTCTTTTCAGATTCAGTTTCAATAAAATTGTGTATTATGTAGTAAACGTACTACAGATATGTAATTGTATATAAATCATAACATGTTTTATCAGAAAATGTTAGAATTAATGTGAATTAGTGTAGATAAATTTAAAATTAACAAATGGCGTTCTTGTAAGTTGAGTTATGTTAACGAAAAATGTGCTGTCTGTTTATCAATGATATAAGATTGGTTGAAATAATCACAAGAGGACACAGTATGTTGCCCCCCCTCCACAAATGTTTGGTTCTCACAAGTCATCAATTATTTACATGGATAGAATAGACAATTATATTTTCAAATTATACACGAGATTATCACAATTGTCTTATTTTGATATGAACGCGATATTCTGAAAATTCGTAATGTAACACAATCCTGATCGCATCCCATATAATAAGGTTTCCAGACGGTACTGTAAAACACTCTCTTCCATCCTCCGGGCCCCTTTCGGACCCTATTACCCTTATCCTCTGAGCCTAATCCTTCTACTACCTGTTCCATTATTTATTCCTCTCCACCTGTTGCCCTACGTGTCTCACTTCCTGTCACTACTGTGACACGATACTTCCTTCGACCACGCACTCGGAGAAAATATGAGATAAATAAACAGCAATTACAGTCACATATGACGGAAAAATACCCGTCTTGGTACATGAAACGTTTTGAATAATGCATTTTAATGTTCAAGATTTTTCAAAGACAATTGAATTCAGCAATACAGCAATTCAGCAATACAGAGCGAACCCAGTCAACTACATTTTTTTGCATTACAGAACATTGATTAACTCAAAATGAACTAAACACTCTACTACACTCGTTATTAGTTTTCAATTTACAGTATTCTATTGTAGACCGAGGAAAGCAAATAAGAGACCTGCATATGGGAATAACAATCGTGCATCTTACTACGCTCAAAATTATCGTACTTCATATATACAGATCTTCAATAAAACGAAATTGATATTGCTTGAGTTTTTTTTAGGAAATCTAGATAACTCTGAAAAAATAGTATTGCTCTTTTGAATAATTTAATGTGGAGATTTCAATGTTGATTTTCTGGACGAATCTCGCTGAAAAGGAGCAGTTCCTCAATTTAATGTCTGGATGAAAAAACTGAATTAAAGTGAATATATCTACACGCAATACATATAAAACACAAAATCAATATATCAAATTGTAATTAACAAAATCACGACTAGATATGAACTAATTCGAACTAGGTTACAGTGACAGTAAATAATACACGCAATTATTTACTAAAGACAAATAAAATTATTTACGGACTATTTCCTGGAGAAATCATGGGACGGAGTTTATAACTATGTCTACACAAACGAAAAATATAATTCTTTTTTCTTAAAGTTTTCATTTCACTTTAACGCGAGTTTTCCTCTTAAAAAGAGAAAATTTAACATTTCACGGAAAATCAATACATGGATAACACAAGGAATCAGAACATTGCGAAAAAACAAACGTACTCTTTACTTTCTAAACATCAGCCATATCACCAGGTTTCCATGTACACTTCCAAAAATACTATATTGTTCCAATACAGTCTCTAAAAATAATACTGTAAGTATTGGTACAAATCATGCCGAAAAGCAGATGAGAATATGTCTGCTTGTGAAATAAGTCATCAAACTGATATAAACGGATACGATATAACTAAAGTATTTCAAAGGGCCTACATTATTTACTTCCATAACGCTCTTAATTGAACACGTATTTGATCGAATTTTAACCTCGGAATAATGCATTACTTTTATTTTTTATTGATACTTTATTGGTTGTTAATTAATAAAATAAGTCAATCTGAATCATTAAAATTACATAAAAAATAAAAACATGTTTGTAGCACGGTGTTATAGCTTGACCAAGCGAAGAATGAAGATGATTGCGCGCGTCGTGGAACTAACAATGTAAACACGGGTCTATACAGTCAGTTTCGCAAGTCGCGAGAAGCATGAAGCGAGTTGTTTATCAGTGTAGCTTTGGGAAATACGAGTTCTAGTCGAGGTGTGACACTTCGTGGGAAAGAAAGACGCCTTGCATGTAATGTTATTAAATTTTGTGATAGTGAAAAAGACGGACCTAAAATACCTCTAGGAAGAACAATTTTACGCGCAGCAGCAAGCTTAAAGTTATGTGAAAATACGATACGCAAAATTCAAAAACAAGGATGTGAAAGTGAGAAACACAGGTTTTTGATAACATCGCCGAAACAATCAAAAGTGAAACCAAAAAAGAAAAATTATGGATGAAATGAAATAGAATTGAATATTTATTTCGCTACTTAGGATACATGAAATAATTCCGGTGGTAGCGTTTTCTAATCAATTAATATACATAAAATAAACATTAAACCACTACATAAATACAACAAATACACAAAATGAACATCAAACAATATTACTGAATAAAATTTTATAAAATTAATGTATTAACCCTATGCTAAAGCTAACCTTAATATAAAATAACTAGAATACAAAAAAATTAATTTTAATGTTAACATATTCTAAAAAAAATACAATTTATTTAATCTAATTTTAAAATTTTTGACATTCTGAGGGAAAGTCTCTAAAACTGCTGCAGGTAATTTGTTCCAATTTTGTATGGTTCTATTAATAAATGAGAATTTACCTACATCTGTTCTCTGTTTTCTTTGCCGAATTTTGAAGCCGTGATCTTTTCGCGAGACGTATGTTGGTTTTGATAGTTTCTTCCGAACTTCACCTCACGGACGATCACCCCTTATTGCTTTGAATAACGCACAAAGATGCGATTTTTCTCTGCGTTTTTCCAAGGGTTCCCACGATATAAATTCAGAATTAGAACGTCCCCTTCTAACAAATTTTTTGCGGCATATTTTTGTACTTTTTCGAGAGATTTTATTTGCCCTAAACGATATGGGTCCCAACATATCGAGCCCTATTCCAATATCGGACGTACTAAAGATGTGTACCCTAATTCCCTTGATTTTCCACTTCCTTTCCTAAGTACTCTAATCACAAAATGCAATGCCGTCCACGCCTTTTTCACTACATAATTTACGTGTTCTGCCCATCCCAGATCCTCATTTAGTACAATTCCCAAATATTTACAGCATTTAGCCCTCGGAATATCCTGATCTCCTAATTTATATTTCACGTCGTCTGCCTTTCTAGAACGCGCGAATCTGATAAACTTGCACTTACAGGGATTTAATATTTCATTTGCGGTAGCCCATGATTCTAGCTTATCTAAATCAGCCTGCAATATATCTGTATCATTTGTGTTATTAATTTCCCGATAAATTATACAATCATCTGCAAAAAGACGTATTTTTGATTCAATTCCCTGCCAAATATCATTAATATATGCTATAAATAACAACGGACCTAGCAAACTTCCCTGTGGCACTCCGGACGTTACTTCTGCCCTCGAAGAGAATTTAGTTCCAATTCGCACCCGTTGAGTACGCGAGCTGAGAAATTCTCGAATCCATACAGCAATTCTTCTGTCTACGTTAAGCTTACTAATTTTTTGTATTAATTTATCATGAGGAACGAGGTCGAACGCTTTGGTGAAATCTATGATAATTGCATTAACAATGGAACCTTTATCGAGAGAATCAGCAATGTCCTGACTGACGGTGACTACCCGACTCTCACACGAATATTCTTTTCTAAAACCGTGTTGGCCTTCGTAAATTATATTATTCGTATGTTATGTTATGGATGAATTCAAACATTTTGTATTCTTCTTCATTCTTCTTTTTTATTTTATGCGATTTATGAGGTTTGCAATAAAGTACGAAAACATTAAATTTACTGTCATAAGTATTTAAAATATTCTTCATTAACACATTTTAGAATATTCGGATGTAGATATCATTATAGAAATGATGATACATCCAGAAAAAAATTTGCTAAGAGAGCAAAACAAGCTATATTTGTAGGTTATTCAAAAAATAGAAAAGCTTATCTTCTTTTCGATATAGAAGATGAAAGAATTCATGATAGTAGATATGTAATATTCTTAGAAAATGAGAAAGAAATAATGAAAGAAAACTATCGTCATTTAGAAAATTTTAATTGGTTGGCAATTTTTAATAATAAAGAACCATCGACTAACGATGAAACAAATACTGAAGATAGAAATGTTGAGGAATAATCATTACGGTGGTAATTAATTCTTAAATAATAAGAATTTGATATACTCTGAGAAACTACTTAAGTTAAATTAAATGGTTTACAAGTATATGAATATTACAGTACAAATTTTCTGTTCGTGAAACGAATTTAATCAAAATCGAATCATTCTCCAGAGAAAAATTACATTTTATGTCTTCCAATATGAGGTGCAGAGATGTCCAAATACAGTTAAAATATTAATTGGGAAGGTAACAGATTTGTGAGAAAATAAATTGCGCTTTTCCCGGAACAGTTTGGCAGGGTCCCATTTTTAATTTGAATTGAATGTCCTTATATATCACCGTCTCTATCGCTTCGGCTATGAACATAGGCAGTGGCGCGCTTCTGTAAACATCATTCTCAACTTGGTCGAGTTCTAATGATATCGGGTGACGAAAAGCTCTCGGGCCAAAGGACCTCGGGTATTTTGTCGCCGTTTAATATTCAGAAAACTTATAACGCCCTTGCTGAATATATAACTATTTTAAAGAAACACTTTAAATGAAATTTTCTTGCATTCTAGCAACATTAATACATTGATATCTATAATTCTACGCGCTACTCACCGGCCACGCATCCAAATGGGTTTGGCACGAATTGTGACAACAAAACTCCCTCACATGGCTCATCCATCAGTACTAGGCGCATGCCGGAGTAGTTCCTTAACAAACGGGCCAGGGTTCTCGCGTGATATTTTCTTCCTCTTTCTTGTCCTATCCTCACCCCTTTCTTACACACACACACACACACACACATACATGCACTACACTACCGCACGTTCCGGGAGACCGGTAGGGAGCGTAGAGGTTGTCCCGGATGGGGTGGTGCCTCCCTGAAGGAAGACACCTTGTTGGAGAAACCTCGTTAGATGACGGTAGGTCGCCACCTAATCTCACCATCCAGCGGGGGAATATCACGGTCACTTCTCGAGGAAAACTTATGCAATGCACTTACGGGACTAATGACCTTAACAGTTGATGCGCCCGGAATCATTAGTCAATCTCTCAAAACTCCTCACATGAATACGGGTTATGGAGGCCGCTTTCTTCGATCCAATAGGGTTTTCGGGACCCTAAATATTGTATCTGTGTATGTGTAATTTGTAAATAAGCTGTGTTCACGAAGTCAACATATTTTGCTAATATTTAATCACTTTTCGCCAACACAACACCACATTATTTCCCGTGCGATAGAAAAATGGCCAGATATTGGAGGGGAATTGAATTTGCCTTTTCCATTTTCTGAGACTTGTGTGATATAGTTTAGATATTATTGTATCTCTTTTACATTAGATCCCCGCATCACATTGGATACGGGGAATACGTGTTGAATCACGCAGAAAATAATCAATGCTTTTTTACACTTCACAAAATATCAGGAGACAGTTCTGCAAAGGAAATCTTGCGAAATATTTTATTGATTTTAAAATTCAACTCCCTAAATTAAGATTGAAAACGTCAATAAAAGTTGAACAGCCGCGGTTGCATCAACTGAAGTTCTGAGGCGTCCCTAGAATTCATCAAACCTTATGAAATTCGTTTAAGTTCAAACGATTAATTAATATTCTTAAATTACCATTATTATTCATCTTTGAACTTAACGACACTTAAATTGTTAGATCAGAACTGGTAATCCTTGCCTTCAACAGACATTTTACGCCCAAGGGTGCCTTGACCCTGGCTTCCACTCCCTTACTCTACAGTGGCTCTAAACCCATTGCGGCTGAGAACCGTCTCTATAGAGCGATTTTTATAAGAAGGGCAGTTTTGACAGCTAGTGCTGGCAACATAACTGAAGGTTCTGTGGTCGCTGTGTCTTTGAGTCCATTGAACTCTCCTTCCTCCATTCGTTCGTTTCCAGTTGGCTAACTTGTAAATGGCTTCGACACTTCTTTTTGTGATGGCCTCATCCAACGAAAATATAGTGCGCCACGAGAAATAAATGAAATTAGGGTGTCCAGTGCTATGCGTTCTTCTGTAAAAATGCTTTTTTATGAATATTACGTTGAATTTACGTTTTGTGTGATAAATATTACGTTTATTTTAAAATCAAGTCTTGAATGTAAGATGCGTACTGGTGCACGTGTTTCCTGCTTCTGTGCGGTAAGGTGGCGAGCTGGGATCGAAAACATTCCGTGGTTCCGTGCTTTGTCTTTTGTCTATTGTCTATTATTCTGTATATAGTTACACGGTTGTGAACCATGGGAAGCCGTGACGTCTTAACGGGAGCTATAAATAAACATAAACACTTTACAGCGCAGGGATACTTCTCTGAATAACATGTGATGTTCACTCGTTTAGTGAACTGTCATTTTGGCTCATTTTTAGGCTGATTCTTTATATCACCAGTTTGACATGAAAACCAATAGCAGCGCTTCAACCCTATTTTCAGGTACGGAAATTGGTTGGCGAAATGGCAGCACGTAGATCCGTTGCGAAACTTACGCCCCCTGGCACGCAGGCAAATACAACACAACGTACTTAGCAACACATAACACATCACACATCTCAATTCAACAATTCACAACCCATCACATCATAACGTTTCGGGAAGGGAGAGAGAGCATTAGGAAGGAATTATGTATTAGAAGTGCTCGGGGGATAATGGTTGGGATTGGCCCGGCGGACAACACTTAAGTAAACATCCACGTTCGAGGCGGGATTGAAAACAGAAGATCCCGTAGTTCGCGACTGCCCCGTAATCACTGCGCTGGGGAATCCTACAACATTATTAATTTATTTAGGGCGTTCAAAATACCGAAAACACACGCATGCACGCAGACACGGCAATTATTTTCTCAAAACGGATCAACAATCTACGAACGTTTACAACCACAATTCAAAACACAATTTCTGCGTGATTTATCACGAATCCAAAAGACGAGCAACATCCAAGAGGTTTTACCCGTTGAAGAAAAACGACAGCGGCCCTTGTAATAGGAATTAATTCGCTCTGCAAGCAGAAGGCTGCGGCGATTACGCGGCAACGACGAAGAAAAGAGCCAGCGCCTTGAAATGTGTGAATAGGAGGCTCCTGAAAGGAAACCCGAATCGCGCAACGCTGACGACTCGTTCCCAACTCCGAAAGAGAAGCAGAGCGCAGAGGACTGAACGGGGACGCAGACGGCGCAATGGAGAGGCAGCGGAGAGTACGGAGAGATGGCCAGGCGTAGTCTAGGAGAGGGTGGGCAGGATTGGTCGGGGTTCAATGGGGATGGGCGGTGCGGGGCGGGGGTGGAAGGAGCTGGGTGGGGCTGAGGGGTGGGCGGGGCGGGGATGGATGGGAACGCGTTGCGGGGTGTAGATGAGGGGTGGGCGAGGCGGGGGCGGGTAGGAACGCGTTGCGGGCTGGGGCAGAGTTAGGTAGGAACGCGTTGTGGGGTGGGGCTGAGGCATGGGCGAGGCGGGGATGGGTGGAAACGCGTTGCGAGATGGGGCGGGGCAAGGCCGTCTAGAATAGAAGGCCTGCTCCTGCTTCGAATGACGTCACGAAGGGTGGCTGGCAGGAAATGCATGCTGTCCACGTTTTAAACAGAGATCTAGTTCTTAAAATCGCACGGAAACCCATAATTGTTTAAAATAACACGAGGAAACATTAAGCCTTTTTCACGCTCTAGGAATTTATTTTAGAGAGTTATTTGTATTAAGGCATTCCGATATTGTACAATTTTCGTACTCGTAAATTAACATATTGAGAAGGCTTAAACGTTTGAACATACTACCTTACTTATAAAATTTTGTAGAATCATAAAACAATTTTGCTGCTATAATTGATACTCATAAGAAAGTAAGTACCTTCATGATAATTCTATTTATATTTTTCCTGCTCTATTTCTTTCAAGTTGTCTACTTCAATTTAATATGAAAGTTAGTAGTACAGTTAGTAGAATGCATTATCAGAAATTTCTCTGATGGCCGTATTAGTAATTATTAATAATATTTGTTAATATTGTAAGGAACAGTAAAATATTCATAGGTAAGATAATAAAATTCAAGCTGCTAAAAAAAAGGAAGAGAAAGGATGAAAAGCAATATATTATTCAAAAGATACTCCAGCAAATTATGTAAGACTTTATGAGATTATTCAAAAGACACCAATATCTTTGGAAATACATTACAATTGTTTGGACGCTTTAAATTAACTTTAATGTCTTTTTATTTTGCACTCACTTTTGTGATCTT
The DNA here is from genome assembly GCA_031308135.1 of Acheta domesticus. NCBI lineage: Eukaryota > Metazoa > Arthropoda > Insecta > Orthoptera > Gryllidae > Acheta > Acheta domesticus. Next base: position 59,915,019 of record JAHLJT010003656.1, read on the forward strand.
GCGTCTTACATTCTTGAAACCATTATATTTATCACTGAACATTCCTGATGTACAGTGTTTCTTTAATAAAATGTTTGATATACACAAATCACTATGTTCTATTAATGTGGACAGAATTTGTCCACAACTCAAAACTGTGTTTTCCATTAATCGGATCTATCTCTCATACAAAGTCCTTCAATAAAGTTCTTTGATTTTCATGCTTCAGGAACTAAATTTCAAAATTTTCAGATGTCTATTTCTGAAACACTTGGTGAGTATTCGTCAAGTAGTGAGGCTGTTCACTGAGATAGAAGGGTATGCATCTTTCACTATGGTCGGATACGTTCCTTCAATAAATATTTCGACACCATCTCTTCTTACTGCCTTGTTCTGGTAGAGAATAATTTTGAATCGAAGGGTTTAACACACACACGTTTTTTGAGGGGGCAAAATCTTTCCTATTTATGTTTTCATCCACTTCTGTCACAGAGCAGGATTGTTTGGAAATTTGAAAGTTGAAACGCGTTCCGTCGATCCGTCATAATTCGATCAACAGCACAGCACATTTCACTTGCTTGACATTTTGTCATGTATCTCGCCAACCTAATTTTCAAAATGCCTTCCTATAAGGATAGTTTCCAAGGATTCACTGAAAAAAATGCAGGGTATATAGTATAACCAAACATCCAAGTGTAAGCAACAAAACATATTACAACATGTTTTGAATAAAATAATTGATAATTGCACCACATCCTCATATCACTCAATACTAGAAGTAGACATACCTTGCTTACTTGAAGATAATGGACGAAGGAATTATTTTTATGCAGAAAACCGAACATGCAATTATTACTGAATTATTAAAACATCCGTTTGCATTTAAACTTATCCTACAATGGCTAATTAGCTAAAATATTCTAGCTCGTTGACAAGGACTTATGCGAAAACGAATAATATTCAGCCACCGATTGTGACGTCAGCTCACGTGACATTCACATTGACTCAGGCCAGTGCCCTCTGGAATACAAAGCCTGGCGACGATTTTGTGACGTAAGAACGAGTAGGCCCACGAAGAGACTCTCCGGCCGGATACTCCGTGTGTTATGCGTGTTGCTATGTTGTGATTTTTCAGCAATTTGATTATTTTTAATTACAGAAATTCGAACTTGGTAAGTACAAGTAGTTTCTGATTAAGTTCACTTTACGTCTTAGATCTAAAATTAAGGCAAATGTAAGCAAATGAAATATTTGTGCTTCAATTTGTAAAAACGTGTTAAGAAGCTTTTAGGTTATTGTGCATATTGATCATACAGTGTTTAGGACTTACGTGATTACACAGTTAACAGATGTTAACAAATTCGGAACTATTCAAACCCTCATTGTTTCATTTACAGCCCATCACAATAACTTTCAAGTGTTGTGTGCCCAATTGTAAAGGCAACTACTGAAACGGCCCTGCTGTTAGTGTGTTCGGCTTTCCCAAAGAGAGTGCGTGGATCAGAGCTATTTGCAGAAAGAAAACTTTCATACCCAACAATAACTCAAGGGTAGGTATTTAAAAATACTTTAAACTTGCAAACGGTGATAATGATAGTGATAGTTTTGGGGATAGTTATTGTAATGTTGAAAAATGTATTCAATCGTTGCCTCATCAACAAATAATAAAGAATCATTCACATATCTAGCACAAAATATTACTTCATTTTGACTTAAGATTACTGTGTCCGCTGCATAACCGATTCAGAAAAGGGATAACTCATGGGTCCACCTATTGAAGTCCCCTGTTTTTGTTTGTAACAAGAATCATTGAACATGAAGAATTTGTTATTTAACATTAATCTAATTGCTAGCGGGATCTCCTCATTCGGTATTTTAAATGAATTTTCCTTACCAATTTTTCGTTCAGAGCTTCAAATATTACGTTATGTGGGATGTCTTATATGTTTTAATATATACATAATTGTTACGTGATATGTCAACTCAAAATCTAGCATGCAGCATGATTCTGCTTCTGTACTTTTCTTTCCCAAAATATTTTAAATCGCCTATTCTATAAAAATAATTTTTATATGTATTAATGTAGGAATATGTATGCATATGCATTGAGAAACTACTTAAATGTTTTGTTGTGTTGCACAAAATGTGTATTGAGTAATATATGTAAATTGTGATATAATTTTCTTCCAAATAAATTACTATTCCTAAAATTAAAGTGTATTTTTATTAACTTCCGATTCTAATTTTGTTGATAGTTGTAGGAAAAGTTTTATTTTTTTCTTTCGAAGAAACATTTTCCTGAAATAAAAGCAACGTATTTCTAAAAAATAAATCCTTCGATTTTCGTTACCAAAATCTGTTGGTGTAAAATGAAGTGCCCGGGAGAAATATAATGTGAAATGCTCTTGCTATTAACTTCAGCATAGATCGTAGGCCCGCGGCGGGGCTGGTGGGCCTACTCATCGTGACGTCATTGGCAAGATGGCTGCCCGTCGCCAGGCTTTATATTCTAGAGGGCACTGCTCAGGCCTTCTAATATACTCTTCTAGACGGCCTTGGGTGGGGCTCTGTTGGTGAAAATGTGAGGTGGGAATCTGATTTAAAATAGTATTTATTATACAACTCAGTAGTCTGCTTGCTCTACCAAACAATTTAAAAAGGCAAATCTGTAATAATGTTGTACGTTTTCTAGTATAATGAGATGGAAACAGTTTTTCCAAGTTATTAGATTTCCATCTGACCAAACCAATGAAGAATTTCACTGCATTTGCAGTGCAAGGAGCTCACGAAGTTGAACCCCGGCCACGCAGACGCTGTGGTTGCAACTCGTGCATTCACTTCAGGCTTATCTCATCCAGCCCCATCTCATCAGCCCCATTCGCCCCTCCCAGCCCATTCATCGCCCCGACCCCTTACCTTCCGTCCATGCCCTGCCACACGCCCCTTCCCTTTGACGCACTACCGTGCATGCCGTATGGCCTTCGCAGACTCCAGTCCCGCCTCTGATGATGCCGCTTCCCAGTGTCCATCTCTCGTTCCACTTTGGCTTCCCCCATCTGCCCTCACGGTTCCGCTTGGTTCCCCGTCCGCCTCCCCACACAGCCCTCGAAACACTGGAAATGCACCCGTCTATTTTCCGCAACTGCCCGTTTTCTCTTAGTCACATCTCACTTCCCGCTCTATTTTTCCCCACCCCTCCTCGCCCCACCCCACCAGCCTCGCCCCGCCCAGTCTCGCCCAGTAACATCCCGCCCCACCCCGCCCAGTTTCGTCCCGCCACGCCCGCCTGCCCCGCCCCTCTCGCCCCTGCCCAGCTTCTCACCGCCTCGCTTCGTCACCACAACGCTTGTATCTCCCGCTGTCCATCCCGAGCTGTTGCTTTCTACTCACTCCCTCGCCAGCTCCGCCTAATCCCGGGTAGCCCAGCCCCTTCCTCTTCTCTACGCCCTGTCCGGCATCACCCCTCTCCACATAGTTCCGTCCTAACCTGCCCCCCTCTATCCGTACCCGCCCAGCCCCGCCCCATCCATACCTGCTCCGCCCCGTCCCGTCACGTCCAGCCCCGGCCCGCCCTACCCTACCCGCCCCACAGAGCCCCATTCTGCATCTTCTTTTTAGACACATTTCCCACTAACACACATAATTGAGAAGCACTTAACCGAGGGTTTTTATAAACTTGAAGTACAAATCGTCGCGTTCATTCAATCTACGTTCCTTTTGGTGACCGTGGCAAGTTTTTCGTAGAACCCTCCACTCTAAACTGCACAGTGGAGTGGATTTTGTTAACTATTCGAATTACTTGTCGCGAGTACTAAGCTCACAATTACATTTTTGTCATTGAAAGTCTGCTCCTTCTACTTGGCCATTTCGATGCCAATGTTGCCTACTGGCGGAACTATCCCTACAGAGCGCATTGAGACCTAGGAAAAGCGTCAAGGGCCGAGTGTCTCGACGCGGAAGATCTGCATATTGCCACTCACTTAGACTGTACGAATAGTAAAATTGTAACGGAAAAGATTTGTTTCATTCAATATTAATGTTAAGTGAAAATGCATTCATGTAATGATTTTATTGATATTATATATTTGCTACTAATGCAATTTGTGCACAATTTCAACAATGACATTATTTTAAAATATTTTACGACGAGATATGATAACATTTGTGACTAAATCTGAGTGTACGAATAAGAATGTTAAATACTGTAGTACTTTATAAGAGGTATCTACACCATTGGAAGCACGGTTGTCTGGCATCATAACTTGTGGATTCTTCAAGAAGGCGAAGCGTGAAAATTTGGCACGAGAGGATACGGTTTTCCATCATCCAACAACCAAGCACCGCAACTGCACTGGGGAGAAATGGTGCATTGCCTGCGTCATCCTTCAAACCTTCACTGTTTGCTTTGAACTTTTCCACTTTCGCTTTGGTCGATGAGCAATAGACCAAGGAAATTGCAGTCCTGCATAACGGTGCGAACGTTAAGACTCGACTAAAACTCTTACCATTCGTAGCCACGATCAAGTGCAATTTTTACAATTTTTAATAAGTTGCAATTTTTCTTTCAAGCAAGAGTAGTGAAAGGCCATTAATAATTATAAGAACATTTATAATAATTCATCACTGTATAAAAATCAAATAATGAGGTGCGATATTCAGTTGAATTCATTAAAAGAGTATGTTGTATATTTAAAGGTACTGAACCTCAAGAATTAGTCAATGTAAATATTTCAGGTAATATGCAAAGTTATTTGAGTAGAAGTGTTTTGTTTTGAATAAGTGAAACTTGGATTGGATTGCAATGTAAATGCAACTGTTCAACTTATTTAACAATTTTAGATTGTTAGAGTGCTTACAGTTGTACTCATATTTTTTATTTGTTTCTTTTTTATTTAGTTGTGTGTACGGCAGTTTTATCATATACAATGAATCAAGTGTATTGTTTTCCATATTATAATATTAACACCCATATATAATATATAGTCGTAGTAAACCCATTTAAATTTGGATACAATCCGACTGGTTTATCATTTCCAAAGCATCGGAAAAACAAACTTAGAACTTCTTAGGATCCTTAGAGGTTGCAGACGGTAAACCTGCTCATCATCAACGGTGTATTCTTTCTAATGGGGTACTTTTCGTGCTCGAACAATAAGGACATATAAAAGTTCTGGCGATCGGAAATATAGGGTTCCAGCGCCGAAGATTGCAACATTTGGATTGAGATAGCACACCAATTAAATTTGTCCTCACATCACACTATAACGGCACTTGCTACTTGCAATAAATATCTCGAAAATACACATTTCTTGACAATTCCTGTAGTTCTATAATCGCAAACGCACCCACAACAGCACAATTGTACTTTGAAGTCCGAAATTATTAGCCGTTTCATTGTTCTCATTTCAGTCGCAATACTTTTTCAAATCATATTTTCATACGTACATTAATTGATTATTTAATTAAATAAAATTAGTTATTGTTGTTCTCAGAGGTCAGAAAAGACTGATGAGTTGCGCAATTAATATCCTACGTCCCCATGAGATAAATGTTCGATTAATTTACATTTATGGAAACAAAGTTCTATAATTACCACGTAGGGGTTAGCATTAAACCTGAAGTGTAAAACAGCATGTAACATAACAAAAGTAGTAAACATCATTTTTACTTATCTATTTCATATAATATTGCTAAATCCATTGTTGAAAGTCTCGTTTAGTCAGGGGGATATTATAAAGGAACATTATAATAAAGATCAAAAAGATATTTGTACTCAAATCCCAATCCAACAGTTTCGTATAATTTGAAATTTCTCGACACATATCTGATCAATGTAATGCACTTTCCGTCACGATATTATTTTCCTATTCATGAGTAGTTGGATAAACTATTTTGTCTACACTCCATCTCTGTTCAAAAAAGTGAATAACGAGAAACATATATTTTATATGTTTTAGTCGAAAATAGTTAAGAATAAAGTTCAGTAATAAAGATCCGAACCAAATTCGAGAGAAAGGTGAAAGTGGAGGTTTAAAAATGAAAACAAACCTAATGATATTTATTTTTAATTTGGTTACTGTACGCTACATATAACAAAGAGTATTTGTACCGCAAAATACTTTACACTTTGTGGTCTTCTAACCACAAAGTAAACGCAGTACGGCTTTATATGCAGCAAACAGTAAAATAAGCACTACATGAAATATTAAATAAAATGTGGAAAAGCTGATCGTTCGGGCAAAAACAAGCATAGTTCAAAGGAATTTCACCGAATTGTCCTCGTCAAGAATTTAATATTTCACACATACCTTCCTGTCGCGTTTCTTGATGGATGAATTGACCAGAAAAGGTCTTCAAAATATCTTGTTAAACACCTGAAATATGATTTACATAATTATCTTCATGAAATATGGAGGCTATGTTTTATATATATATATATATATATATATATATATATATATATATATATATATATATACCAAATAATTTATATCGTAATTAATAAGCTGCGGAATTTTGCCTATTTGCCGATTTTATCCTTCAATTAAAAATGCAGTATTTTAGGTTATTAATTCATTTCGAGGCATAAGTAGTATTATATTTTAATACACCTAATGCTTCAAAATGAATAAGTAACTTAAAATACTGCTTTTTAATTGAAGGATAAAAATCGGCCAATAGGCAAAAATTCGCAGCGTAGTAATTAATACTATATATTTAAAAAATGTATTAAATCATCGAATCATTGTTGCTTATTTCATCAACAGTTTATTCCATTATTAATATAAACTTTATCAATAAAACTCTCGTAATCGCTTAAATTTCCCTTCAAAGTTCACTTAACATTTCTCTTTGCACAGTAATGTAACACCCTGTCCTTGGTTCAAGAATAACCTCGGGGTTCCTACTGAATTTTGGCACATCACTGTGGCCTCTTGCTGATTTAGTACGTAGTCATACACCATACGTAGTTATACACGTACCTCCTGTAAGACCTACACGGCGTTTCTCCCGACAAGTGTGGTATCCCGACAAGCGTGGTAGAGTAGTACATATAAGTGTGTGTGTAAATAAGAGGCAAGGATAGGACACGGAAGATAAGGGAAGATCCCTTGCGGTCTGTGGCTCGTTTTGTGGGGGTGCTGTTCCACATTCGTCTGGTGTTGATCGGAGAAACCACGGAACGAATGACGATCAGAGAAGCCGGCCGATAGAATTCTCCTCCAGACAGCGGTTGAAATCCATCTAGCTATGTAGCTAGAGTCAAAAATCCGCCTACTGTCGGCATTCGAACTCTCGGACTAGCCGGTAAGCGGTACTGCAGTAGACACACAGGGGTTGTTCAATTTTGTTTATACTGATGTATTTAGTTAATTATTTTTTTACGTACAGGAATTTAGTACACGGTAAATTATTTATTTAATTCTGTCTCGATTTTAAAATAAGTTAATATTAATTACAATGTCCACGTAACAATATAGTACACACAATATTTGTCACAGAATGTAAACATAAATCAGTATTCTACAGAAAATTACGAAATAAACGTATTTATCAACAGAATATATTTATCAAAATAATTCATAAATGATACAGTTAATGAGCTAGCATTTAGCGTTTCCGTTTCCTCAACTACAATGGTCATTAATCCCAAAAGTGTAGTACAACATGTATCTTGGAAGATGGCTACGTTTCGGCTCCGCTTGATCACGCATCATATTTTTAATAACTATTTTATCCAAGTGTACTGATGGTTATCATTCTTTGGCATGGAATTGGTGTATTTAAATAATCTCATATTGTAGCACGATACCATTTTTTACTATAGACATCAAAAAACATATGAATTATAAACTTTTGAAATTTCTGTGTGAATATTTGTGTACGTTTATTGTTTACGAGAATATCGAATCATCAAAGCAAATGTCATTGCAAACGTTAATTGCACAAATATCGACGTAATTACAATATTTGTTGGAGAAAACTTAAATGAAAATGAAATGTGATGGACCCATCGTATTTCGATTTAGAATCTGTATGTTGTATCACTCTTAACAAATTCCATTGATGACCGCACACTCAAGTAGAAATAAGGGTAACATCATCAAGTAACGCAGTAAAGAAACTAAGATGTAACCTTAGGTAGTGAGCACCTCCGCACTCCCATTGTTCTCTAATAATTTTCTTAACAAAGATTATCTCAATTACGAGAACATTGCTTACAAAAGAAGCTGCTCAATTAAATTGGAAATACACGGGAATATTAGGGAGAGAACAAATTGAAAATTAAAAAAAGTTCGGTATTCAAATCAATCGATAAGTGAAAATACATTAATCGTGGAAATGACCTAGAATTTCTTAATTGTCACATAATATCATATCCGTACCATGAGAACGCCAATAAGGAGGGACGGTCAATACCAAACACCACAATACAATTGCAAAAAAATTTAAAGGAACTTGAATTAAGTGACCACTATTGTGATATACCAAAAATAGAGTATAAAATATTAAGAGCAAACGCTTGGGAAATGGTACGAAATACAATAAAAATTGACGACCGCCCGAGGTTGCTATGGTTGCTAACAATTCTGGGGGAAGGCTCCCGTATCTGCAACTCGAGCGCTGAAATCAGCCGAGTTATGCAAAAAGGTATTAAAAATTTGTGTAGGCGAACTAACCGGAAGTAATAGAATTGTGGGTAAAACAATTGATTGGTTGTCACCTGTACAGCGGCGCAGTCTGGGACCGGTCATTATGCGACGAAACTTCAGACTTGCTTCAGACCGAGTGGATCGGCTGAATTAGCTGAGGGGAACGAAGATGGACTTTGTAATTTTCTTCAAACGCAAAAATTGGACATAGAATTATTTCGGTGATGGGGAGTTAAGACTCTGAAATATTTTTTCACAGTGGCGGAGTGAAACTTATCAATATTTTGCTAGCAGTACTAAAGAGCATTCGGACTCTGAAATATTCTTCGAACACGAAAGTAAAACTTTGAATTTAGCAAGATTCCGAGAGGGGAAGCAGTTCGCGATTAGGCATACGCCCGAGACGCAAGTGATAGGGTGTATGCGTAGATGAACAAAGGTTACCAGCATTAATGGTGATGTTCCGCAAGTGACAAGACGTGCCAGTGAGCAAGAAAGAAGATTCCGGTGGCTGGTCGACCTGAGGTTGGGTCGACGGACGGAGCAATTAGAAGACTTTGGAAGGATCCTGCGAGGCATCATCCCCCTCGTCAAGGAAGAGAGCTCATGGTACAGTTCGTACGAACTATTATTTTTCAAGTAGTAATATGTGGTCATGACCCAAAAGTTTCTAACAGAATTTCAAATATGCTAAAAAAATTAAATGAATAAATTTACTTGATGCTGTTCAAAAGAAAAGAACTGATTATTATTGTGCAATCTGGCACGTAACTTAGTTTCTGCATAAGATAAGAACTTTCAGATTTTTCGCCTTTTCGTACGGAGAGCAAATTGGGTGACGTATTGAGGAAAGGCAAAGCAATAGTCATAATTCGAATCCAGTGGACTGAGCAAGCACGGTCGTGTATGTGAGAAGAATTGAAGTTCATTAGTTTGAGGGAAAGTATCATAGTATTGTAGTAGTTAGTTTTCCTTGGCGCTGCTACACCTGAAGCAACATTTTGATATTACACTATTGGTTCTGTGAAGGAAGTAGCCTTTTTAAAAGGATGGTCGCTCAATAGGGGGAATCTTTTCTATATTTATTTTTTACAAACATGATATTTTATTACTAGTTGTGAAATGTTTAAGAAAATGCATATTATATATTCTGTTTATTTAAAGTTTTTTAAAGACGAGCACGAATTTAAAAAATAAACCTTTTGGCTGTTTTATTTTGCCTTTTTCAAGTAAATGACGTATCTTAGACAGCAACATAAGACGTTACGGGAAAAATGAGAAAATGCTCAAATGTTCAGATAAAACTGTGAATACAACGAAGAAAACAAAATAGTTTTGTCTTATCGCGGCAGATACTTCTGCCTTTACTATAACTCCGTGATCTGTATGCTTGAATTAAAATTAAATGAATTTCAGTTAAGTTTTCTAAAAAGGGTTTTAAAAGTTATCTCGGCGCACCGAGTTAATATGGAAAATCTTAAGTGTTATACGTGCAATAAATCGATTGTATACAATTTAGCGAATTTTTCAAATTTGTTAGCCAGCCATCGCAAATTGAGTTATTAAAAAGGAGCAAAAAATTAAAAATACACTTCAAATATACGAATATTAATATACAAATATACGAATATATAAACGAATGAAATTAAAAAAAACCTTTTATTTCGTTTTATTGATCATAGTATCAAGTCAAACTAGAAGATGTGCATCGTTTTCAAGAATCCATAATTCATTAATATAATGTACAAGTTAATAAAAAATCTGAATTATTTCTTCGAAATATAATGAACAGTATAATTTAAAAATAAAACATACTTTATGACTTTTTTATGACCTCCCCCCCGATTCAAAATCTACGAATCACGGACTTCCAGACGGAACCGCACTCTACACAGAACTACCACACAACTGGGGCAGCGTATGGTCGCACAATTGACAGAACAAGCTAGAGCAGAAGTGAGCTCCGCTCCTGACCCCGATGTCGCGCGAACGCAGCCAAGTGGTGGGAACCTGTGGACGAGCAAATCGGCGAGAGCCGGCTGGCAGGCGGGAGGCGAGCTGTCTCAAGTGATGAGCGCCTGCGTGTTCTTGTCTCGTCGCGTCTCAACACTCCCATTTTTCTCTAATGGGTTTCTCCACGAGAAAGGGCGCGTGGCGCGAGGCAAGTGTCGCCGCGGATGGCTTACCGGCACGCAGCGGAGCGCGTTCGCGCCTCGGCGCTCGCTGGGGGCGGCGGCGGCGGCGGGAGTCGCTTCCACTCTGCCGCGCGCAACTCTGCCGTCTCCATGGCGACGCGCGCCCTGGGCCCCTCCCCGCTCCCGCCGTTCCCTGCCCCACCACTTCACGGCCCCATCCCGCCACGATCCCGCCACGACCCCGCCATGCCCCGTCCCGTCCCACCACGGTCCCGTCCCGCCACGACCCCGCCATGCCCCGTCCCGCCACGGTCCTGTCCCGCCACGACCCCGCCATGCCCCGTCCCTCCCCCTGGGTCCCGTCTCGCCACGACGCGCCACGGCCCAATCCCGCCATGGCCCAGTCCCGCCGCGGTCCCGTCTCGCCACGAACCCGCCACGGCCCCGTCCCACCACGACGCCGCCATGCCCCGTCCACAAGACTCATTAAAAACTGAATATTTTCAAGCAAATATCAACAAAAATTTGACAATTATAACGACGTTTTATACAAATAAATCATGTCCAACAAGACGTAATTCACAAAAAGTCGTACCCGAGGCATTGTTGCATTTCAATCTGATATTCCCTGATGGCTATCAATTTTTATTTCATTTATTTCAAAAACGTTTTAAATAATTTCTAAAAGATGAATTTGTAAATGTATAACAAGAGCACGAATGTAAGAAACGAACAAAAAATATAAATAATATACAAATTCTAACTAAGAAAGCATGCAACTGCCCGTAATTAAGTTCACGATACCCAGTAAGTTCGGAGCGGTCGTCTGTGTTTGTCGTAAAAATTACACCAAAAATATCCATATTTTCAAAAAATTCAATATAACCTTATTTGAAGATTTGTTTTTGCGGAACACATTTCATTAAGAAAAACTAGAGGTGGTATAACAGCACTACTTTCTGGCGATTCTGTTAATGGCCAATTTCTGTCTTACACTTCTACTACCATTTGAAAAATTCTTAAACAAACGAAGCGTGAAAATACATATATTTTTCTTAATTAAATGCTTACACGAAAACAGATTTCTGTCATTGAATTCAGTGTATTCACGTTCTACATAAATTGCCAACGACGCACGGTGCGCATTTTTGCCGTAAATAAAATTATTAGTTTATAGTAATGCGAACGAAAGGCAGCCGTCATTATCACCTTGTCAGCGCGGCGTTACAACAATGGGTTCTAACTAGCATCAATGACCGCTAATTCGTATAGGATTCACTTTTTGCAAATTAGCCTTGTTGACAGCTAGCAAGAAAATGAAAATGGATAGAAAAATATAATCATTAAATATATTTTTATATTCATTAAAATTATTCGATTTTTAAGTGCATTAGCCTTCATTCGCACATCTTATTAAGCAAAGAAAAATCATTATTCTTTTTCACATTTAACTCAATTAAAGAATGCAATTTAAAATAGGTTTTAAACAATTTCTAAAAGATTAATTTTAAAACCTATTGCAAAGGCTCGAATGTAAGAAACGAACAAAAAAATATGAAATAATATATAAATTCTAAATTATGTAGCTTCCAACTTCCTGGAATTCTACTACGTCTACGAAGTGCAGACATGAGATGTCATTCGACGCGTCTCGGTGTCCTGATGGGGAACTGATAATGTGTTTTCGGATCCGACCAGAAGATTCAAAGACATTTTCTAAAACGTGTTTTTGCGTCCTAAGTGTACAAATACCAATTTTCAAGTAAAATTACATTTTTGTAATTTTTGAAAAAACAAAAGTATAGAACAATATTGCGTTACTGTCATCTCATAGAGCAAATTTAGCGCTATCACAACCAAGTTTAAATAAAAAGTTTGTAACCGTTTTTGAGAAAATATTATTGTAATTATTTCAAATGGCACATATTGTACGCAATATTGCGCGAAAGCTACTAAACATTTCAAAACAATGTATATGACCTCTATGAAAGAACTTAGATTGGACAACAAATTTTATTTAAAAGAAAAATCTCTATCTTCAATTTTGTAGTTGGAGAAAGACGCCGAAAAAATTTTAACTTTTGCAATTTTCGAAAATTCAGAGTTATCCATGAAAATCGGACCTATGCTATGTTAATAAGTGTATTTTACTCTATTCATACAAGAAATTTAAAAAAAAAATTTGGAGCCGTTTTTGAGAAAATGTTGAAAAGGTCCGGGGGGCTTCATGTAAAGTACCCCCAAATTTTAAAAACTCTTTTTCAAAATCTCAAAGCTTCGACTAGAACTAGATCAACAGGGAAATGTCCATTTTGGAAGAAATCGTACGTATGGTTTAGGCGCTAGCAGTGTTCACGGACAGACGGACGTTTTCCTTTCAGTTGGTTTTTCGGTATCAAGGACTCACAAAAGAGGGTTTCTGGCTACGCCACGTTTTACGGGATTGTTTCTATTAATTTAGCAACTGGTTTTATCTACTTTTTCGTTGTCACGGCCCGGCAATTAATTTTTTTCCGCCGAAAATTCGCCATTTTTTCGCGCAGCATTACATAACTTTCTCTATACTAGGTATATCACTCCGTGTACACGCGAAAGTAAAAATAATATTGTAGGTTATCATATATACACTACAAAAATAATACACAATATAATAAATACCTTTATTTTTTTATCAAAAATCTATGATGCCCGCCCTCCTCATGATCGGCTGGATTCGCCCCTGGCGCTGCCCCTGCCTCTGCTCCGCCGCCGCCCCGCCGTTGCCGCCCCCGCCCTGCCACCAGGCCGTCACGCCCCCACTCTCCCGCCTGTGTCACTGTCGATCTGCCAATCTCACGGCTCACTTCATCGGGCTTTCCACATTGCCTTTCAATCTTCTGGACTCGATTCTCTTTCATCCCCCTCTTGTCAGTGAATACATACTGTCGCTCACATTGCTGTACCGTGCCGATCAATCTACGGCATTTTTGCTCGAAGAATTACGTAGTTCTGTGAGGGTGATATCAACTCACCCCCCCTCACCTGACAGTGCCAATATGACAGGAAAATATAAAAACTAAAAACTTAGATAGTACAAGAATTAAATATAGTATACTACTGCAATCAATTGGTGACGTACCATTATACTGATCAAACATGCTTGTGTTAAACGCATTGTGAAAAATCAGAACATATTATCACGCTTTATTTATAACTTTTGCAATTTTCGAAAAGACAGTTCACCGAAACTGAGACCTGCACCATTTTCTCTTACCGAGGAAAAACTTTGGAGCTGTTTTTCAGAAAAAAGCTTTTACTACTAATTTTTTTTTAGAAATGTTCATCCATGAACGTACATTTCTTGCTGACTATTGATATACAAATTAATGGAGGAGGAAAAATTCAGGAGCTGGTGCCGAGAAATCTTTTGAGCATTCTACGCCAAAAATCAATCGTAGCATTATTTTTACCCGCTACCTGACCCCCCTGCCAAGATCATAGGGTGCTCTCAGAGACATACGGGAGAAGAACGTGACCTTTAAAACTATTTGCTCCGAATGCAGGAACATTAGAGGCAAGTTGCTGATCTACGAGATCTGTTAGAAAAGTATCCCAACTTTTTGTTGGGGGGGGGGACGTGGTGGATTTGTGTCAAGTGCGCTTGCATGAGCCGACCTTGAACCTTCGTGGGCATGTGTGAATTTATTCCTGTCTGTCAATTGCGTCTGTTGGGAAGCAGCATTTGAGTGACGTAGTGCCTAATGCTCTCGTCGCTTTTTGATTTCACAGCAATAGCAACAAGAGATCTCGTATACTGTTTGGTCTTCACATGCAACACGTACTGTGAGTGGACACTGCCAAATATCGCACCAAATTTATGGCACCCGCTAAATCGCCTACACGCCCAACATCAAGAAAAAAATTACTCAAGCCGATCACTTCACCTTCAGGCGGCTCCACACATTCGTTATTCGGCGAGCAGCGAGCAACCGCTCGCCGATTCCCGAATAGTGTGGATGAGTTGCTATTTGCGGAATGACAAACATTCGGTGTTTGCCCTACCCACCGCATATAGGTCTTTTGAACACACCACAGGAAGCGAACATTTGCCGAACACATCAGCTGTTCGGGATTGCGGGAGCAGTAGCTCGTTGCTCAGAGAATGCCGAATGTCGCCGTGAATACTGAAGCCACCTTTAAGAAAAGGTTCTCATTTATCTCCGCGCCTCAATGCACGATATATTCACAACACTACAGCCCTTCAGAAAACATACACCACCTTGAGTTGCCACTTACCGATCGATTCACTGATTGGTTGATTTCTGATTCCGGGCGCGTCAAGTGCTAAGATCATTAGTCCCGAAAGTATAGTGAATATTTTCCCTCGATAGGTGGTGGTGATCTTCCCCGCTAGACGGAGAGACCCGGTGCCGTCCTAACATCGGCTGGCAGGGGTTTCCTAACCAGGTATCTTCCAGCGGGGCACCGATCCGGCCGGGACAAGCTCTAAGCTCGCAACCGGTTTCCCAGCATATGTCGTAGTGCAGTGCATGTTAGTGTGTGTAAAGGTTTGAGGATAGGACAAGGAAGAGGAAGGAAAGATTGCGCGCGGGTCGTGGCCCGTTCGTTATGGTGCTGCTTCGGCATTTGCCTGGTGTTGATCGGGAAAACCACAGAAAGTTTGCAATCAGTCCAGCCGGCCACTAGAATTCTCATCAGACAGAGGCTGAGTTCGACCTCTGCATGTAGCTAGTGCCGAAAATCCTGCCACCGTCAAAACTAGAACCGAGGACCTCCCGGTCAGAGGCAGTGCAGTGACATCAGCTGATGCCCTGAGCCACCTTCCCAGATCCACCTACTGAGACCAAGCCAGAGCAGAAATGGAAGTGACTCGATATGTTATTCATTCTCCACCGCCACCCATGCACCAGCCTGTCCGGTGCTTGCACGACCTATACTTGGGTTTTTCTTTCTTGGCGCGTGGCGGTGCGTCATCAAAATGGAATATCTCACAGTATTTCGCGTCATTCTCGGTTGTGCCGCTAGGATTCGTATGATCGTGACTGTATCGATCAGCGCGGGCGATCATGCGACTCCTAGCAGCACAACCGAGAACGACGTGAGATATTTCGTTTTGATGACACCCCCCAAGCGCCAAGAAAGAAAAACCCAAGTATAGGTCGTGCAAGTACCGGACGGGCTGGTGCGTGAGTGGCGGTGGAGAAAGAAAAACCGAAGTATACCTAATACTACGTTACTCGCCTGGGCAGAAAGGAGTTTTTGCTCGAGGTTTGAATGTTGCGGCCCGAGAGTGGTGGTTCTCGGGTCGCAATCAAATCGAGAGCAAAAAAACCTTGTTTCGCCCGTGTAACGAATAGTATTTTTCGTCTTACTTGCATATATTACCCTTCATGTTAATAATATAAATAATTTTCGTAATAAATGCATGATCAGATTCCATTATTATTGATCTATTTCGCAAAAGGGGAGCAAACAATTAAATGTTTACAAGCTAGAAGAGGAAGGTATCAAAGTAAATTTGACCAATGAAAATATGGAAATTCCTCGTGACATTCTGGAAATGGCAGGAGAAGCGATGGAGGAATTAGTTTCTAGCAAGCCAAGAGAAAGATACAAAAAGGAATACGATTTGTTTAAGAATTGGTGCAGTGAGGTCGAAATTTTCAACGAAGTTTTTTGCTTTCATACTTCTCATTGAAGGGAAAATCTGTGCAGACATACTCTGTGGTCGCTTTATCTACATTTATATTTTGTAATACAAAATTTGTATATCAATACTAATATATAAAAACAAGGGCGTTGCGTAACAGCGCGATAATCTCTGAATATACTGGGACAATATCGATGAAACTTATGTGCTAGCTTCCTTTGAAGGTCAGGAGTTCTATAGGCTATGATTTACAACCATTAATCTCAGTATATTCATTCGAGTTATTGGATATTATATAATTGACTATATGGTTAATGAGACCTTTCTGTCAGCCACTATTTATGAAGGACCCAAAACGCGCATTCGAATTCAATTTATAGCACTTTATTTATATTTATATTACGTTTTGTTCGGCACGGGGTCAAAGATATTTCAAACGGTTGATCCCGGGATTAGGGTGGCACGGTTCCTTTGGTTCCTTTTGTGATTCATTATTTCTCGTTATTGTCCTGGCGCGGTTCACTTGAGAGCTCGCGAATAATTCTGTTGGCATTGAATAATTTTGTCACGTCAAAGCATAAATATACACAAAATGACCACGGGTTCAAAGCCATTTGAAGCTATTTGATGTTATGAACAATTTCTTCATCACAACACATTTAAAATATCACTTCACATTTAAAATTACACTTCAATTATATTTCACAACACTTTTTTTAAAAAAAGTTCTTTTTTGCTACTTTGCTTGCTGCTGGAGCTGAAATATTAATATAGAAATGGTTTTAGTTATTAAACATCCTTGTTTGCTATAGTAACACATTCAGTTGTTACTATACCAACAAAATTATTTACTTTCAAATTCGATAATATTGAACTTCGGTAAGCATTTGTTGGCGTGTAATTGCGCGTTATTTCGTGTTTCCAGTCATCTTTTAATAGAGTTGTGTGTCTACTGAGATGCAGATTTAATTTATGATTTACGTCGAGAGTGAACTTTGAAAGTAATCTAGTGGTGTCAGAAACTGGGATTGCTTGCGTCTAGACGTGTATGTAATGTTTGCAATGGAGAAATGAAATTTACTTTTTCAAACAAATTCTACTGAAGGGACAAAGAGTGTAATTAAATTAGAAGGGACAAAGAGTTTAAATTAAGTGGGCAAAGTTGAAAGTAATTTTGATAGCTACCTCTCTTAATGCACGTGTTGTAGAATGTGGAGAATTGATTAGCAAAAATTCAGTCATTTTCTAGAAATGATTTGAAAAAATTATAATTTCAACGAATACATGAGTTGATTTTTTTTCTATAAAAATACTGCGGTCTTCATATTATGTATTATTCGCTTTAAAAATAGACGAGTTGTTTTTTAGTATTAAAATGGAGGATTTGAGAGGTGATAGTCTCCCAATAAAAAACGTATCAGTAGCATGTGTTTGTGAAATAGAATTTATTTTAAATATTTATAGTTATTTTGTTAGCATAATTAACTTTACTAGTTTTTTTTTATTTCTTATTAATTTATTAAACTTCAGTTCGTAAAATATGTATTTTTTCAGATATAAGTGTATTTGGTGCTACTCACGGACGTTTCTTGAGTTATAACGATGTAATTAGTGCAGATACACCACACTAAATTTAAGTATTACTATAGTGGTGGTAATACTATTAAATTTATATAATTTCAACGAATATGTGAGTTGATTTTTTCTTTTAAAATACTGCTTTCTTTACCATATTAAGTAGAATTGGTGTTAAAAATAAACGAGTTGATTTATTAGTAATAACATGGGGGTTTGGCAATAGACTCTCAATAATAAAAGCTTATAAGTAGCATATGTTTGTGAAAAAGAATTTATTTTAAATAGTTATATTTCTGGTGTTAACATTACGAATTTTACTATCTCGACACGTTTTTAGCGTTAAAATGGGGGGGGGCGATAGCCCCCCCCCAATAATAAAAGTATAAGTGTACTGTGTTTGTGAAATATAATTTATTTTAAATATATTGCGTTAACATTATAGTTTTCTCCAGTTGTTTGATATTTAACAACCATTAATTATTTTAAATCGCATTAAGAAGTGAGTTATTACTGTTTATTTCTTATTGGTTTTATAAATTTTAGTTTGTAAAATTTCGAAAGTGCATTTTTTGTTCCAGATATTACAAGATGTTTTGAAAATGTTATTGTTCTTGTTATTTGTTCGCATGTTTGTTTTTTAAACAAATCCATAATAATTCCAACGAATACGTGAGTTAAACTTTTTTACTTTCCCGTATACATACGTATACACGGAGTGATGTACGTAGTATAGGGAAAGTTATGTAATGCTGCGCGAAAAAATGGCCAATTTTCGGCGGAAAAAAATTAATTGCTGGGCCCTGAAAACGAAAAAGTGGATAAAACCAGTTGCTAAATTAAGAAAAAAAAATCCCCTAACACGTGGTATAGCTAGAAACCCTGTTTTCTAGGTCCTTGATACCGAAAAAACAATTGAAAGGAAAACGTCCGTCTGTCTGTCTGTCTGTCTGTCCGTCCGTCCGTCCGTCCGTCCGTCTGTCCGTGAGTGAACATTGCTAGCACCTAAACCAAACATACGATTTCTTCCAAAATGGATATTTCCCAGTCGATCTGGTTCTAGTCGAAGCTTTGAGATTTTGAAAAAGGTTCTTCAAAATATAGGGGTACGCTATATGAAGCCCCCGGGGATTTTCTTAACTTTTCTCAAAAACGGCTCCAAATTTTTTCTTTAAAGTATTAATATTTGAGTATTAATTTTACATTGGAAAGGAGATATTAATTTAACTTTCTTAATACTGGAATTTGTAGGTAAGTAACATTCATGCAGTAATCATTTTAATAAGTAATGGCATGCACATTTGAACACCCAATCCTTGCTTGTTTTCGCTAAAAACAATGCCAAACAACACAACTGAACCCGATCACAGCTAAACAAGCGACAGGGCACTCTCGCGGTTTGCTTAGGCTACAAGCTTTCGGGGCACAGCAGTATAGTGGAGGTGGTTTCAAGTTTATGACGTCATGCCATCTCCATGTATTCTTAGCTCCATGGTTTTGACAATGGTCGGTTTTGTAAAAAGCTCTTCAATTATTTAAGACATCTTGGAGCAAGAAAACTACAAATGTTTAGGAACAGGAATCCACGAAACCATTTTTCTGACGAAAACCTATCATTTTCTGCATTGTTACAATGGTTTCTCTACACTAGGTAACTAGTTTGCGAGAAAAACTTCATTCTGAATAATATTTTTGATAAAAGTAATATAAAACATATTTTTTTACTCCGTTCCGTGAATAAATTTTCCATTCAAATGAACTACAAAATAATAAAATATTTCCAGTTTCCGACGATGACATGCAGTTACTAGAACTTGTGTCTATTCATCATTGAAATACAGCTTGTATCACTCCTAACATTTGTTTACACTCATTTTCCTTGGAACTATTCAAATGCTGCGTAATGACGGAGCGCATCTGAATGTATCCACTCGCGAAATGCAGAAATACAAAACTTAAATGAAGTTTCGAGATAAAGACTTTCCATTTATTCCAGTTATTCTGGCATGTTTCTTTTGCTGCTAAAATTACCATTTGTGTGTTTGTTTTTTCTCTATTCATTTGAGAGGATAGTTTCGACGGTTCGAAGAGTAAAGTGTCCTGCAAAGATTAAAACAAAAAAGAAAAATATTTATGCTCTAATTCTCTGATGCACACATCCTTGGCGGATTGTCCACTTTAGCCAGGGCGGCATCAAATACATTACGTGATTATTTTCAAACATTTCGTGTTATTTCTGGGACACGAACGGAATACGAAAACCGCCATTTTAGACCATTTATTTCAACTACTCTGCTATGCATTGGCACGTTTTGTTTACTCACTTCTCTCCGTAAATATTATTACACCACAGCTCTAAAAATACTGATCGATGAACTCTAGTTTGAGCTAAAGCCGCCAGTTCAGTTAAAGCATTCCAAGCATTAGAATGACAAAATTTAGTTATATTTATTTAGTCGAATGACCCTCGATGAGTTTAACAGAATTTTTATATTCATGGTTAGAAAGTTATTGCATAAAATACTTCAATTTTATATTCCATAGTAAAGCCTTATTATAATTTGTGAGCGAGTGTTTAGGAAAGTCATTTCACATTTTATTACAAATTGCAGTAAAGTAAAGAGAAATGAAAATTTTCTAAACTGAAAGATACAATTTTGGAGTGGTTGAGCACAGAGATTTAAAATTTAAAATGAGCAGAGCAAATTTCTTGAAAAATTAATGGAGGCATTGCAGAAAAACCTTTAATGTTTTGGAATCATTTTGAGTCCAATGGTGAGAATTATGCAAAAACATTTCAACAAAAATTCCTCAAAACCGTATTCAAATTTCTTTTTAATTTTTTTGATAGAATAGAGTAAATGGCGCCTCCTTAAGTATAATGCAGGTACTTTTATTATTATTATTATTATTATTATTGTTATTATATTATATTATTATATTATATTGTTGTATTATATTATTATATTATATTATTATATTATTATTATTAAAACTGGAATTTACAAAAATCTCTTATATTATTTTTTTGACAAATGTATTATTTCATTATTTATATTATGTCAAATACGATCAATTTGAACGTTAATATGTATTGTGATATGCACTTATACTCCTCGGAGATACTCAACTACGAGACATGTTGCACTTACTATTCGCGTAGCAAAGTGTGACTCCTGCCAAGCCAATCAGCGCAAGAGCCAAGTGATGTGAACAGGAGAGTGAAGACTGTGGAACACGTTGAGGCTTTAAGTAAGGCTTTCCGCGAACCCTCACTGTCATTCCGAGCGCAGTTATTCCGTACTGTGCCTTAATATTTTCAAGCGCTTTCACCTTCCCATGAACGTCGAGTTACACAGACGTCACAGAAGAGAAAAAATGTCCATACTGGAAAAGCATTCTGTGCTGCTTGCCAGATTTTTTTAATTTATTGGTATTTAATGATTGGTACATAGATTAATTATTAAATAACTTTATATATGTAATGATTCCTTAATGACTAAATTATAATCAACTTATAACTATTACAATGTGAATGAATTCCCGTTTGGATCGTCTGATCAGGTTCTAATTCAGCGAATTTTATTACGAATGAATACTAGGGGTACTTGTTTTTAATTAGGGTCTCATGGTTAGGGCTTTTTACAGAGTGTGAACGGCACCAGGGAAGGGGCTTGATTTATGCTGGAGTAAAAGTTAGTGGACAGAAAGAGATGTGCAGTGCTACCGGTTCGAGGTTAAATTCCTTATGATGGAATTTGTGGTTGGACGCTTAGTACTGCTCGCAACTGAGAGATGGGTTTCCCTCTCGTTCTTTCTCGCCTTTTCAATCGGAGTCGGTTTGACCTCCTATTGTTTCTTGACCTATTGATTCAAATATTTCATAAAAAATTATCTGAATTTCATTCAACATTCCGAGATGTCTGAAAAATAAAATAAAACTATTTTTAATTATTAATAATCAGCGAAACTCATCTCTTAACATATGAACTTCAGCACAAAATCAGTACAAAGCACAGTAGCTTTTCACACACATACGGGATGGTTGAATACACAGACGGATAGGCTATTCCTTTGTGTATTTCTCTGAACTAGATATGTCCATGCTACAACCGGCTCATAAAATGGGCAGGTATTTTACTCTACACAAAAAGGCAGATAAATAATATTTTGAGGCGATGTAGAAGTTCCCATTCGTCGCGCAGGATATTGATTCCTGCTCCTCCCCAAGGCCTTTATCTACCTTGCAAAGGATCGGATTGCTGCATTGGGAGCGGGACTCTTTGCCCGAACGTTTCGCTGGAAGATACGTTTCTCGGTAGTGCAGTAGCGTTCCTTGGTTCATAGCTTTCCACCTGGATTGTTTATTATACAGGTCAACAATGAAAAATCATCAAAAATAAAACTATGTTGGAGTTACTATGTATCACGACCTGACTCCAAATACGAACTTACAATTTCTCTATAATCTATAATTTTTGTGATGCGATGGTTTAAATTGCGAATGTGCCCAAAAATAAGGATTTTCCAAGTAAATAATGAAAAATCATCAGAAAAGAAAATATACATTTACCGAGTGTCACGCCCTGATTCCAAATATGTGCTTAGATTTTCTGTAGCACGGATATTATCTGAGATATCGTTTTCATATGGTGACTGTGCAAATCCCAACAGCAAAGCGGTTCCCTCAGGAACTGCTCAGGAAGACGCATCCACATAAGAATATGAGCATGGAAAACTGTTTTCAATGTCCTTCTCGTTGATCCCAACATGAAGTTTCTCCCTCCTCTTCATTTAAAGCTTTGATTGTTTGATGAAGACGATGAGTAAGGCAAACTGGAGCACTCCAATATCTCTGTGAATTTCCAAAAATCAGAGCACCAAAAATGAAGGAAGGAATCTTCCCCAGTACGAGACATTTTAAAAGATGCTACGTTCACACAAATGACTCCAAAATAACAAGATACCTGAACTACCTTTAAGTGGGTGCGTGAATATTTCGTAGGGAAAATCAAATCTTCAGCTTTTGTCAAAGGAATCAAGGGAATTTTGTCAAAATTTCAAAACCTTGGCTGTAGAATGTCACTTAAGTTACATTTTCTACACTCCAATTTGAATTTCCTGCCTGATAAACACGGTAACGTAAATGATGAACAAAGTGAGCGATTCCACCAGAACGTGCCAAAGGAACAATGCTACGAAGGTTTCTGGAATGACTCCACAATGGCAGATTTATTCTGCGTGTTAAACAGAGA
Organism: Acheta domesticus; assembly: GCA_031308135.1. NCBI lineage: Eukaryota > Metazoa > Arthropoda > Insecta > Orthoptera > Gryllidae > Acheta > Acheta domesticus. The sequence goes on from JAHLJT010003656.1 coordinate 59,938,267, forward strand.
AGATCCTGAAGCAGAGCACAAGAGACGTGAGAATTCATTACATTTCTGAAAAAAAAATAACATTATTTATAAGAAAATGAAATATGGCCGAATGTAAGTGTAATAAATGCATTCGCTATTGTAGAAGAAAGGTGGGTGATGGCGCAAATTTGAATGCAAGACCGTGATCTGTGTTAAAAACTTGCTTACAAAAATACGATTATACTTCTGATTAACAACAAGTTTCATTTTGTATAGCTGTGTTATTATTTGTATTGCTAATTCGATTATTCGATTATTGATTCCGGGCGCGTCAACTGCTAAGATCATTAGTCCCGTAAGAATAGTGCATCTTTTCATCGCGTAGGAGATGGCGGTGATCTTCCTCCGCTGGCTGGCGAGATCCGGCGCAGACCTGTGTCGACTTGCGGGGATATTCTTAAACCAAGTACCTCCTATCATCGGAACACTGCCCCAGCCGGGACGAGCTCTACGGTACCGATTGTTCTCCTGACAAGCGTGTATGTAGTGCATGTGTGTGTGTATGTGTATGTAAGAAAGGGATGAGAATGTAAGAAAGGGATAAGAAGGATGAGAACAAAGCAAGTAAAGATCTCGCGTGGTCCGTGACCAGTTAGGTACGGTACTACTCGAGCATTCGCCAGGTGTTGATCGGAAGAACCATGAAAAACTACCGATCAGTGCAGCCGGACACTATAATTCTCTTCCAAGTAGCGGTTGGATTCGATCTATTTAGTGTCGATGATCCTGTCATCGTCGGGACTCGAACCCCAGGACATCCCGGTCAGAGGCGCTCCATTGACATCAGTATTCAATATAATTAATAGTACTAAATTTCGCATGTTCTGTATCATGTGACTAAGTATTATTAGTATTACATTATTATTATTATTATTAATTATTATTATTATTATTATTTCCGTTTGCACAGAGTTTGCTAGGTTTTCACAGTTGTTTGAACAGACGTTATGTCATGTTCAATAAAGCTCGTTTCCAAAAACAGTCTTGCAATGAGAAAGGCGTCCAGAATCTCTGGTTTTTGACACATGTTTTTCTCATTTTAGAATTTCCAAGTGTTTCTTTGTGTTCATAGGAATGAGACCAGTGACTGAAATGGTAATAGGTCTAATAAGAGTGCTCTTTAATTTCCAAAATTTAATTTTATCTTTCTAGGTACTAATATTTACTGATCTTATTATAGCTTTTGACGATATTATTGGAGAGTGGGATATTTATGTCAATTAGAGAGACTTCTTCCTTCTTGTCTAACAGAGTGATGAGTGGTCTATTGGACGGGATGGTGACGTTAGTTTTGATTTCTCTAACTCAAAATTGTTTGAGTTCACTGTTATCAACTACCAGAGGTGGTTTGTACTTCAGTCGTAGATATTATTATTAATATAATTAATAATGTAATTACTATACTATAATAACATCTGTAGTAACATAAATACACTGAAGACAAGTCAACTTCTCACCCTCTGATATTCATTGGCATTTATTTTCCGCATGTCGCACATCAAGGCACTACCGATCACTATCTCATTTTTAAATGGACTTATTGTGACACATTTTTACTGTGGTTTGATTGATTCTGCATAATGTTATTAATATCCAATGTCTTCGGTAAAGAGCGTAAATTATCTAACGCACAATTTAAAACTACGTAAGAAGCCACAAGTGTGGTTAAAAGTTTAAAGGTTGCATCAAAAATGTTGGAGTCTTTTAAATAAATTACCGTAATAAATACATCGCCTTCTTATGAACACAAATGCTTCAAATAAACTCTTATGGAGAATTCTGTAAACTATATTATAGCTTACAAAATTCCCGAACGCTTTCTAGTTTACATTTTTTACTTTCCAGTATACGTACGTATACACGAAGTGATATACGTAGTATAGGGAAAGTTATGTAATGCTGCGCGAAAAAATGGCGAATTTTCGGCGTAAAAAATTCATTTCCGGGTAGTGATAACGAAAAAGTGGATAAAACCAAAATGATTTTTAACCGATAAAAATCACACCCTTCCTGTGGACATTTTTTAGAAAATATTGTTTATATACTATACTGATAATTACGAAAGTGAATAAAATAATATCCTTGTAGTCTCTCCCATAAATGTCAAAATACGTTACTTTCCTGCATAATAAAAAATGCATAAACATTTGGTGATCAGTTTTAGATGCCAAAAACATAACCTTTTAATGTCTAATATTTTTGCCTGATTTTGTCATTTTATATCCTATTGTAAGCACCTAAAACGTAACTTTTCATGCATAATAGAACTTAACACATTCCTTGGTGTAGCATGTTATGGGCCTTAGGGTCCTATTCCCGCATTCGACTGGCATTGATCGGAGAAACCACAGCCGCTAGAATTCTTTCAGGCAGGGTTTGAAACTAACCTTGCTATGCGGCTAATGTTGACAATTCGCAATGTCGGGACTCGAACCTTAGGACCTCTCGGTCAGTAACGCTGTAGAGGCAACGGTAATCCTGCCACTGAGGTGTCGCGAACCCTTATTCTAGTCGCGAACCGTTCATCTGAAAACCTATACTTCGGTTTTTATCTCTATACTCCGGTTTTTACTTCCCCGTATACGTACGTATACACGGAGTGATATACGTAGTATAGGGAAAGTTATGTAATGCTGCGCGAAAAAATGGCCAATTTTCGGCGGAAAGAAAACGGCCGTAAAAACGAAGAAGAGGATAAAAACAGTTGCTAAATTAAGAAAAAAATTCCTTTAGACGTGGTGTAGCCAGAACCCCTCTTTTGTGGGTCCTTGATATCGAAAAACCAATTCATAGGAAAAAGTCCGTCGGTCCGTCCGTCTGTCTGTCCGTCCGTCTATGAACACTGCTAGCGCGGTGGCACTAACCTAGATATGGATGAAAAAACCAAAATTTTTATTGCATTTTCGGAAAGTCATTTAATTAGAGTTTTAATACTAGTTTGTTTCATGTAATTACCTCTAATAGTTTTTGAGATATAGCATTTTAAACCTGACGTTGCAAAGTGGGCGTGGCTGTCAGATAAACATCAAATCGTCAGTCTTAGGAACTTTTCTAAGACTTTTACGTGAATTTTGCGTCAACGATCATTAATGTAGATTAATATATAGCCAACAGATAGCGTAGTGGTTTGTTGATAGTATAGCCTCATGTTTCGTTGCTGGTGAGCGTTAATAATTGTTTTCAAGTGTGTTCCACGTGTGATCCCTTGTGACTTTTGTTTTGTGCGCTTTGAAGTGTACTTTTGAAGTGTTATTGTGCAAAATGCCACGCGCATCTCCTAAGTGGTGTAAGGAGAGAAAATTTAAGGGAAATCAGTATTCCAAAGCTGAAAAGCAAAGTGAAAATAACCTCAAATTCTTTTCCAGTGAGAGAAAAATTCTGTTCTCTGAACAAAAGTGTCAGAATAATTCTGAGTTATTGGATATTCAAGGAAACAGAATAATTTCATTGAACATTTTAAATACTATGCTACAGTCATATGCTTAATTAGTTCTTGCAAAAAAAGTTATTTACTTGTGAGTGAGGATTTGAAATGCAGAAAGGTATTGCTGCAGATGACATGATTTTCTTTAAATGATATTTCCCGCGAACTACATTTTCATGTGTATAAGGTACATTTTCTCAAAATCTATTCAATGGATGGGTTTCAAACTACTAGATTATGTTTATTAATAATGTTTGTCGCATCTGAACCTAAAATATTACTAATTTTTGCCATATATGAAAAATATAAATTTAAGAATTACAGAATTTAGGGGAAAAAAATAGAAAATTTCCTTTAAAAAATATTTTACATAATATGGTCTCACAGTTGATATAATGTTAAGTTCCAACTATAAATAGCAATACATAATTGTTGTATAAAAAATGATTGCAAAACATTACATACTTTTTGAAAAAATGTATCTAAGTCATTTATTTTTTGCATAAATTAAATTATTTGATAAATTTTTTAATAACAAAAATTAAATCTAATTAATGCTCAAGATATGTATTTATGTTAAGGAATATCAGTACAAAAATTTCAGAAGTCAAATATTCTCAGAAATATAGTAATATTAGTCAAGTCGTGTGTAGGACAAAAGTGTCCGCAACAGGTTAGTGCCCCCTTAAACCATACGTACGATTTCTTCCAAAATGGATATTCCCCAGTCGATCTGATTCTAGTCAAAGCTTTGAGATTTTGAAAACGATTCTTCAAAATTTGGGGGTACTTTATATGAAGCTCCCCGGGGATTTTCAAACTTTTCTCAAAAACGGCTCCAAATTTTTTCTTTAAATTTCTTGTATGAATAGCGTAAAATACACTTATTAACATGGCATAGGTCCAATTTTCAGGGATAACTCTGAATTTTCGAAAATTGTGAAAGTTTGAATTTTTTCGGCGTCTTTCACCAACTACAAAATCGAAGATAGATATTTTTCTTCAAATAAAATTTGTTCTGCATATTGAGTTCTTTCATAAAGTAATGTATATATTCATCATGTAAATGTTTTTCAAAATGTTAGTAGTTTTTGCACAATATTGCGTGCAATATGTGCAATTTTAAAAAATTACAAAAACTAGATTTTCTCAAAAACGGCTCCAAAGTTTTTCTTTCAACGTTTGGTAGGGATAGTGCTAAATGTACCCCATGAGATGACATAAACGACATATTGCTGTATTTTTTTGTTTTTTCAAAAATTGCAAAAATTTATTTTTTTTACTTGTCTCTCACGTCGTTAATATTTACACTAGCGGCTAATTGTTCACATTATTATCTTTATGAGTACATGTGCTTTAAATAATGCCAAGTAAAATTTATCGAAAACACAACCGTTTTCTGTGAAAACTAGCTCAAATTTCTGCATTTTCAGAAACGCTCAAACGCCATTTTCTCATAAATTTCTTCAAACGTTTCGATCGGATAGTGCTAATTGCACTCTTTAATATGACGTAAAGTATTTTGAAAACTCAAACATTTTCAGTGAAAATAAGCTTCAAATTTCGCATTTTTAGTAGCGCTAAAACGCAATTTTCATGAAAACGGCGCATAATATTTAAAAGAAAATTGCCATTTAGGACAAGGTTTTTGTGTTTTTAATATTATAAAATTAATATTTTCGTTCTACCAATAGGAAACCGAAAAATTAAGAAAATGGCAAAAAATCTACCTTTGGCGGTGATAGATTGTAGCTTTCAAGAAAGAGTATGTGGCAATTCCGAATAGCTAGCGAAGACCCAAAGAAATAGAAAACTAATACGGGAAGTCTGTGCCATTGTATGTATTATGCCTTGTAGCACCACTAGTTTATATTTCATCAGTAATGCGAGGACAATTGGCTGCAATCTTCCTTGGGCAGATACTTTTGTCCTGACTTCCCTTTCTGAAGGCTGAGGTTCTATTTCCGTGATTGGAGGAAGGGGGTGAGGGAATGAACAAAGTATGAAACTTAGTATAGTGTGCGAACAGTGCCCTTTACGAGTAGTACTTTTCAGTAACATATACGTAATGACAAATCTTTGAAATGATGTAAATTTTTATTTTAATTCTACGTCCAATTTATTTGTGTGTTGTGTAACTGTACTATTTTATGTAAGTTTGTTTTGTTATTTTTGTTATGTTTGTTCGTCCGTAGATGAACAAAAATAATAAATATCATAAATTTACATATTTTCTTATAATGTGTGTTTCATTGTATTTCCATCTGTGTCCATTCCCGGGTGAATACCGCGTACTGCTCATGTACATTAGACGCACGATGTAATTAATATACGATGAAACACATTAAAGTTGAATTGCGCTGAATTGCTTTAAGGTGAATTTGCATTAATGAGCAAATTAATATTGCATCAAAGAATTGCGTTAATATTGCATATAGAGAAGATGATTGTGATTACTAAAATATGTTGGGATTGTGCCCTATGGACCATTGTGGCCAATGGCAAATGTCCTGGTTATCCTCTCTTCATATGTTTTAAAAAAATTGTTTATTAAAGGCTGCTTTACAGCATCTGGATCATTTGCGTCATTATACAATTGTATACATAAACATAATGGGTACTATTATAACAGGAATAAATGTTAAACTTAATTACATTTTCACATGTTATGATTAATCTAACTAAAGTAACACATTATTCATAGCTATATAAGGCTGTACAGTTTTGTTGTTATTAAGAATTTCACTATTTTCGCACATCCGTCAGTGGAATTGAGTAACGATTTTAGGGTTCCTTCCATTTTCAGAATCTTTCTCATTCTATCAGTAGCAGGGCATTCAAGAATAAGGTGGGAGACGGAGACTGCTGCACCACACTTTGGACAGGGTTCTGGATCAGATCTCTTGAATAGGTGGCAGAAATTAAGATTGACATTACTTATTCTTAGACTTGTAATTGCAACCTGATCTGTCCTCTTAAAATGCTTACCGGGGGGAGTTGGGTCAAGGATGGATTGTCTGACTAAATGGAGTTTGCAAACATTCAACTTCCAGTTCGACTCCCAATAGCTGAGGCAGGAGTCCTTTACAAACTTTTTGAAGTCTTGGAAAGTGCTTGAATTTGGTTGTCGGCGCAGGTAATTGATGTGGTCAGTTAAGCAACTGCACCAGCTTTTTCATTGCCAATTATTTTACTGTGCGAGGGGATACATATTATTTCAATTTGGGTTCCATTTACAGCTTGGTGTTCTAGCATATCCTGAAAATTTTGGATAATTGTATTGGAAGTGAATCTGTTCTCAATAGCTCTCAGAGTTGATAATGAGTCTGAAAAAATTGCAATGGAAGTGTCTTATGGAGTATTAGTACTGAGTTTAATGGCTTGAAGGTCTGCCCAGGCTTTGCATAGAGCTATAGAGACGTAATCCGGAAGGCGGCAAGAGTCAATTTCATTAACTGAAGACTGGAATATAGCACAGCCTGCAATTCCATCATGTTTAGACTCGTCTATGTATACTTGGTAGTAGCTATTATATTCTTGGAGTAGTGTAGATACTCTTTCTTGTATCCTACCAATAGGTTCAGTAACGTTTACGGAAGGTCAGTATTAGTTGAGATATTAAAGTTCTGCCAGGGTGGGATAGGATGTTTGCGTCTGGAAATACAGAGTGGTTTGACGATATTGAATTTTTCTAGATATTTAGGGAGCCTCTCTCTAAGCGGTAATGATAGCTATGAGCTGTCTTCATATAAGCTAGGCTGAAGGTTGTTAAATATCATTGAATTAGTGGGGTTGGGGGAATGCAAAATGTGGAGTAGGCATAGGTTATGCACTGAACGTTCCTTCTTAATTCCAATGGTTGTCTTGCTTCTATAAGTAGGCTGTTGTATGGATTGGTTCTGAAAGCACCAAGGCTTAGACGACATGCATTGTTGATCACGGGATTTAGGGTATTCAGAACGTTATTTGAAGCTGAGCTGTGAACTATTGCACCGTAATCTCGTTTATATAGAATCAAAGCTTTATAGAGGTTGATCAGGCATTCGAATTCTGCTCCACATTCAATAGGAGATCACTTTTTGACAATATTCAGTCGTTTTTAACATTCAACATTAGGAGCCGTTATATGCTGTTTCCGTGAATATTTGGAATCGAATATCATGCCCAGGATTTTGCACACAAGTCCTTTTCAGTTGGCGATCACCCAGTTTTAGAAGAACTTCATTATCATCGTTTCTTCTTCTTGTGAACACTATCAACTCTGATTTAGTCTTCAAGATTTCTGCATTTCCTGCATTCCTGCATTGGTTGACCAGTTGGTGTTTCGGTCTATCGATTCTTGCATAATACTTTAGTAACCTGAAGGTTTTTACCACTACATATCAAGGTAATATCATCTGCAAAATGAAATATTTTCAATGGTTCTTCTATTGTATTGCTTGCTTCGCTAATAACTAGAAGGAATAACAGAACGCTAAGGACAGATCTTTGTAGTAAGCAATTCAACATCTGTGTAAGATGGGATGAACTGTCTAGAATTTTGACTTCGAAATTGATAATGAATGATAACATATTTCCTATTATATGTGATTTAACAAGAATGGATGGTCTCTCTTTATAAACCATTTCATATACTTTTTCAATGTCCATTGAAACCACCGGTACATGATTCATGGTTAGGTCATCACATATTATAGTATCGACATTTGCCTGGAGGTCATTAGTTGATCTAAAGGATCTGAAAGTGCTTTGGTATGGTGGGATTAAGTTGCGGTTTTCCAGTACCCATTTTAAGCGCAAATTTTCAAGAAAAAAAATGGAGCCGATTTTTAGATAATTTTGATAATATCTGAGTTGGCCAGTTGGTGGAAAATGTCGTCAATTAGTTTTTCGGTGTCCAGAAACCACAAAACAGGGATTCTGCCCACACCACATGATAGAGGATTTTTTTTGTTATTAAAGGTCGCATCAACATCTAGGTCATTAGAGACCACTATTATGGGTTTAACGTTATGGTAACTGCGAAGATGACATGAAATGGTGATGATAGGAGGTGAAAGGACGAACACAAATAGAACCATACCCGAGGCGGGACTCGAACCCGCGATCCTTGGGTCCGAGGTCGCTACAACACTACTGCTTGAGCGATCACGGCCACCGGGGATCGGCGTGTTAGAGGATTTGTTTTCTTAATTTAGCAATAAGATTTTTCCATTTTTTCATTATCCAGGCTCGGCAATGAATTTTTTTATGGCCGAAAATCCGCTTTTTTTTCACGCTGCATTACATAACATTCCCTACATTGCGTATATTACTCCGTATATACGTATGTATATAGGAATGTAAAAATTAGTAGCTGGTATTAATATATCATGTGATCTGAAATGCTAATAGTTTTCAAATGGATTTTAACCAACCTTGACTTCCAGGACTTCCCGCGTCCATTTAGGCACCCGGCGCTGCTGAATCCCCACAATGGTGAACGCAACAAGGCAGATGGAGCTCCGGAGATTGCCATCAATCATTTCCCTAAGCGGGCAGCGGCAGCGGTGCGGTTGGCGGGAGCGAGGGCGGGGGCGGGGGCGGGAATCGGAGCCGAAGGGGGGTCGGAGAGAGGGGGAGGCGGGCAAGCGGTTGGCGGGGGCTCATGCATGAAACAGCCCCGTTGGAAGGCCCGGCCCGCCTCCGCACAAGGGCCCGGGAACAATTGAGCGGTGCGCTCGCGGCCTCCCCATTCTTTGCCCTAATTGACTCGGGCGAAATTAATTCCGGGCGAGGAGCACGCGGGCGGAGGGGGGAGAGTGGCGCTCGGGCACCTGCCTCGTGCTGCAACCCCCGCGACGTCCGTTGCAGTGGGCACAAACGAACGTCATTAAACGACACATTTTGTCTACGCAATGTCGTGCACGCTACGCTAAAACCACTTAAAAGTAGTGGATATGAATTCTTAATGGCGCATATAGGATTTTTTTATTGACTGGTTAGTAATTCCGGGCACGTCAACTATTAAGGTCATTAGTCCCGTAAGTGTAGCCCATGTTCACTCCCGGAAGGCTGCGGTGAACTCTCCCCGCTGGATGGAGAGATGGGCGCTCACCTACTGACGGTTATTCCTCAACCAGTCTCCCAGCAGCGGGGCCCCGCCACTGTAGGTCAGGCTCTAAGCTCCCGCCATGTGTGGTGGTGTAGTACATGTTATGTGTGTGAGTAAGGGGTGAGGATACGACATGGAAGAGGAAGTAAAGATCGCGCGGTGTTCATGGCCCCTTTGTTAGGATTCTGCTCCAGCATTTGCCTGGTATTGACCGGAGAAACCACGGAAATCTACCGATTAGAGCCGGCCACTAGAATTCTCCTCCTGACAGCGACTGAATCCGACCTAGCTGACAAGCAAGTGCCGAAAATTCTGCCACCATCAGCACTGGAACCTAGGACATCCCGGTCAGAAGCTTGAATTGGACATAATTAGCATTTAATCTTGAATGTTCATTATTCGAGAATGTGGGAATATTTTCCATCTTTTCCAGGCAGTATAATGAAAATTACAAACAAGGGTACAAATACGCAAGGAGATGAAATAATTAACTTGTGGAACAGATTTAGATTTTTATATAAAATTTTATTTTTTTATTTTTATCAAAACAATCGAATCTGTGAAGGTAATCATGCATACTAGTTTTAAAAGATCTTGATTCATATGTTACAATATTATCTTTCAAAATTTACTGACGTACGAACAATATACAGACAATCTCTTAATACAATATACATTTTAAACAGTTTGCTTCTAATCAAATAAATTGAAACTAGTGGTGCGAAAACAGTACGTAATTTCTCACCCTTATTATCATGCAAAAAATGCGAAAAGTACTCAAATTTTCAGAAAATTATACATGACTTTATTTTAAAATCTATCTTTGAGGAACAGATTTTATTTTGGAAAAATCTCTCTTTAATATTCCGAAAAACTTTCAAAAAGTTTTTTGCAAACATAAGACCTGCACCATTCTATTAAACGTTCTTTGCACTATTTAACAACAAAATTTAATCGATAACGATGAAGCCATCTTTTGGAAAATTTGGAAAATGTCTCAGATGCTTCATGTAAGCTACCGCCAAATATTAAAATATCGGTTCAAAAATTCAAGGGACACCAGCCAGTTCGATTGGGGAATATTAATTTTGGATAAAATCAACTGAACGGTTTAGTTGTTGGTGTTGTTCACTGATAGAGACAGACACGGGCAGACAGACACGGGCAGACAGACACGGGCAGACAGACACGGGCAGACAGACACGGGCAGACAGACACGGGCAGACAGACACGGGCAGACAGACACGGGCAGACAGACACGGGCAGACAGACACGGGCAGACAGACACGGGCAGACAGGCAGGCAGACAGACAGGCAGACAGACAGAGACAGGCAGACATACAGGCAGACATACAGGCAGACAGGCAGGCAGACATACAGACAGACAGACACGCAGACAGACAAACAGGCAGGCAGGCAGAGAGACAGACAGAGAGACAGACAGACAGGCAGACACACAGCCAAACAGGCAGGCAGGCAGACAGAGAGACAGACAGAGAGACAGACAGAGAGACAGACAGAAGGACAGAGGACGGACGGAAGGACAGAGGACGGACGGAAGGACAGAGGACGGACGGAAGGACAGAGGACGGACGGAAGGACAGAGGACGGACGGAAGGACAGAGGACGGACGGAAGGACAGAGGACGGACGGAAGGACAGAGGACGGACGGAAGGACAGAGGACGGACGGAAGGACAGAGGACGGACGGAAGGACAGAGGACGGACGGAAGGACAGAGGACGGACGGAAGGACAGAGGACGGACGGAAGGACAGAGGACGGACGGAAGGACAGAGGACGGACGGAAGGACAGAGGACGGACGGAAGGACAGAGGACGGACGGAAGGACAGAGGACGGACGGAAGGACAGAGGACGGACGGAAGGACAGAGGACGGACGGAAGGACAGAGGACGGACGGAAGGACAGAGGACGGACGGAAGGTCAGAGGACGGACGGAAGGACAGAGGACGGACGGAAGGACAGAGGACGGACGGAAGGACAGAGGACGGACGGAAGGACAGAGGACGGACGGAAGGACAGAGGACGGACGGAAGGACAGAGGACGGACGGAAGGACAGAGGACGGACGGAAGGACAGAGGACGGACGGAAGGACAGAGGACGGACGGAAGGACAGAGGACGGACGGAAGGACAGAGGACGGACGGAAAGACAGAGGACGGACGGAAGGACAGAGGACGGACGGAAGGACAGAGGACGGACGGAAGGACAGAGGACGGACGGAAGGACAGAGGACGGACGGAAGGACAGAGGACGGACGGAAGGACAGAGGACGGACGGAAGGAAGGACAGAGGACGGACGGAAGGAAGGACAGAGGACGGACGGAAGGAAGGACAGAGGACAGACGGAAAGAAGGACGGAGGACCGACGGAAGGACGGACGGACCGACAAGAAGTTTTACGTCATTCAATATTTCGGTATAAAGGACCCACTAAACATGGATTCTGGCTACCTCACGTGTTAGAGGATTTTTTTTCTAAATTTAGTAATTGGAGTTATGCACTTTTTTGTTACCAGGGCCCTGTAATAAGAATTTTTCTGATGAGAATTCGCCGTTTTTCGCCCAGCCTTACATAACTGTCTCTCTACTTCGTAGCGAGAAAGTAAAAATAATGAAAAAAGTCACGTGATTGGTGGCGCGAGTTAACATTGCTGATTTGTTCAGAAAATATTCACCTATATTGACAATACAATCAGTGACGACATTTGAAAAATTTCAACGGGAAAACAAAAGGCTACAGTTCAGAATTAAACTATCTTCCTAATCAACATAATTACAGCTATCCACGTGAAGCGTTCTTGTAAGATAATTTATCTGCAGACAGTTCCATAAGTTTACAAAGCAGGTCTTACTAATCAATTTCTTTCACTAACCCCCGATAATTGACCCTTCACACGGTTGTGTTGGTCTCCCTTCCCTTACCTTATGCCCCGTCCCGCTCCCATACCAAATCCACTCACCCCATCTCGCCCTACAGCGCAGATAAATTGCGCCATTAACGTATCTCCATTAAGAGGATACAGATAACATTTTCTTCAGAGCCTGGAAAAACACATTGTGTTATCGATCAGTTTCACTGACTTGCTTTCGCAATCTCAAGGGCCTGACAACCTGTACGTAGAACCCTGTCAATGGATCCGTGTTGCGACTCAGGAAACACAGAAATCAAACAAACAGTTCCAACAAAGTTTATTTTCCGTTACCGCTTGCCACTTCCAAATCCAGATACAGATATACAGCTTTGTTGCCGGATACCCGAGAGATTACTATGAGTTTGGCAAGTTACCGTTAACCCAAAATAAATGCCAGAGTGAATAAGCCAAGCTGACGTACATAGTTACCAAAATCTCCCTTCTCGGGTATCGCTAGTGCGGAGCCTGGCCTCCGAGTGATTGAATCGGAGCTTCCGATTACAGCGCTCCTCCGGTCATCTCCGGTTCAACCGACTGAGGAACAAACGGAACCGCAGGAATCGGAGGTCCGGTTCACGCGACGAGACCAGCTCAATTTACTAGGCCAATTAGAATGTGCTCACGTATCTGTTGCCTACCGGTCTTCTAGCTTGATGTATGACGCGTAGGGAATAATAAGCTAAGCAATTTACACGTAGAATTTTGTGCTTCCCTTCTCCAGTTTACATATTTTACTACAATATAATAATAATAATAATAATAATAATAATAATAATTATTATTATTATTATTATTTTATTTTTATTTTTTCAGTAATGCTTCAGTACATGTCACGAATAACAAGTTAAACTACGTACTATTACTTCATATTACTATTGTTATTTTATGATATATAATAATACATAGCCACAGTGCTAGAAATCATATCCTGGGAAAGTTAAAGCCCATGGAGATGCGTAGGAGTCAATATTCCGGGCGACTTCGCTCGATGGATAACCAGAGGCACATCGTCTCAGAAGTTATTTTTCCTCAGACATCGAGTGCGTTGATCAGAATATCCTACCTGTCCCATTCATGAGCTTGTCGCATTGTGAACATATCACCGTCTGGTTCTAGGAAATACATGAGGTAGGAAAATGTGAGATATTTGAATTTCGCGGTCAGAAACCAACCGGAGGTCACTCAGAGGCTCCGATTGAAAAGGCGGGAAAGAATCGGAGGCAAACCTATCACTCAGTTGCCAGCACTACTTATCGCACTACTCCCTAGTCACAATCTGCCTGCGCGAGCGCCGAGCGTGCCTTTTATTAGTAGCGCCGCGTTCGTCCGTCTCCTTCGCTGGGCCGGGGGGAAGGCAGGGGTTAGGGCGCCATCCCTGCCAGGGCCTTTTAACTCCCGTATAACATGGCGGAGACCATTCCAGTGGCGCGCTCTCCTGTAACACCTTCTCACAGGAACTAAAAGACGAACTGCTGTCAACGATTCTTCAAACGTGCCTGGCTGCTGCGTAGGTTCGCGAGACGCAAACAGGCACGCAATGCTACAAAATATGGTAACGATGTTGGCGCTTTCTTCAGAGGTTTCTTATAAGTGTATACTATGAATAATTGAACATTTAGAAGGCACTTTTCGTATTTCTCAGAAATCACCCAATTTTTATGAGCGGATGTCGGTAATCCTAACCTGCAGCTGTGCTCGGCGCCACCAGCGCCTTCTACAGTAGCTCCCTCGAGCTTTGTCTCCGGTTTTGATGGAGAGTTGCACGACCCTGCTACCTGTCCTGCGCTGGAGCCGCCAACGCGGTTCCGCTCCACCGCTTCTGCTGCCGCTTCTGGCGGTGGAAAAATGGAGGCCCTCTCGCCGGTTGAGTCTTTTCTGTAGTGGCAGTCTTTTCAAATATCTTGACCGCCACTACAATCCGAACCATCGGAACTACTCATTAGGAAGTTTTTACACGTCGAAGCGTTACAGCAAATAAAAACTATCTTCTGTTCGCCGTTCAAGTTTCACTTCATTTTTGTCCATAAGCGCAGAAGATCGAGATTGCAGTCGATTGCTGTACGCTTTGACGTGCAGTTCGAGTCTTGCATCCCTTTTGTCCATAAGCTCACGCGCAAAAGATCGAGATTGTAATCGATTGCTGTACGCTGTGCCGTGCTAAATCTCCTTATTCTCGGCCGTTCTCCACAGCATCCACGGAACCTGCTCTGCGTGCAGTTTTCCGATGATTTCTAGGTAATTCGCTTCGGAGAAGCACCATCTCTTACAAACATAATTTAATTTAGAATTATTGCGACCGCTTCTCGGAGACGGGCCGAGAGGCATTCGTGGGAAGGGGCGGGGATCGCCAAACGCCTGCCCCCGCGAAGCGCGGTCAACGGCTTGGCCGTATTCCTGGAACAGGTGGCCGTCGAGCGCTGAAGGGTGACGGTAGTGAATGGCATTGTTCTTGGACGTGAGTGGTGGGGGAGAGGCGGGTGTGACGCGATGGGGTGGCGAGGAAGGTAGTCTTGGAAAAATGTGCACGTGAAGGTTGTATGCTCTTTCTTCTATTGTTAAGGTTGTGTTCACTATAACTATTGATTGAATGAATTATTTATGAATATACAAGCATGTTTGCAATTCATGGACGAGAAGAAGATAGAAGAAGAACAAGAATTTTTATTACACTTAATAATAAAAAATATTTAAAAATGATTTAAAATATGGCACTACTCCTGTGCTTGTGTAGTTACAATGGCACAACTACCTAGAAGTTTGGAATTTTTAACAGAAACGCTTGAGCGATAAACGGAGTCGAGAGATCCGGCGACGCTTCCAGCATTCGTTTTTCATCCTTGCCTTTTCGCCTGCCGACGCGTAGGACGCACCCTGACAACTCGCCTAGTATTCGTGTAATTCACTCTCGATAATAAGAGTGTCGGAAGGAGCATTCTCGGCCACAAAGGTTTCAGGGCGCTGGCGTCGACGACGAGAGAGGGAAAAGAGAAAAAGAGAGAGAAAGAAAGAGAAAAGAGAGAGAAAGAAAGAGAAAAAGAGAGAGAGAAAAGAGAGAAAGAAAGAGAAAAAGAGAGAGAAAGAAAGAGAAAAAGAGAGAGAAAGAAAGAGAGAGAAAGAGAGAATACAGCGGAATGTATACTCCAATAACATAAAAACTGCAGGTGATAGAGAAAAACAATCGAACTTTTAAAAAAGAACTTTTTACGTTATATTTTTCTTAATTTCCTTCGATAATTACTCAACTTGATAGAAATTTTGATATTGAAAGAATAATAATTATCAAGATGGATCCGAGCCAGCATTACGCACTTTTTAAATCAACGTTTTAAAAGTAAATAAGAAAGTAAGTATTATACACGCGCATACATACGCTTCGGGTTCAAAAGAACTCGCGTTCATAACGGGATATGTAAACTGAATTGCATTCTCCATCTTCAAGTATGCCACTTGGACATTCAGAAAGAGGAATCAAATGATGCAGCGATTTTTGTGACAAATGAAAAGGCTAGTTTCACCTTGATTTTCTATTTTAACTTGTAGCCTTGGCGTAGCCTAGAACGTTCACAGTAAACAAAAGGACGGTGAAGATAGTAGTATTTGGTCATACTAGTGATCACAGAATGAAAGAATGGAAGGAGAATTTCCAGGAGGAGAACAAATCAATACGCAATTCCCCTTGTCACTTCAATATCTTTTTGTGTATACGCACTTGTTCATTCGCTTCGACCCCTCTCTTGTCTGATGAAAGGCGCTGCTTTAAAACATCGGAGCCCCTTATCAATCTCTCTCTCTCATTGACCTCCTCTTCCAACACGGCGTAGCAAACTCATCAACTCCCTATCCTTCCCCGTTAAGTGTTTTACGGACGAGGTCAAGAGCGAGGTTCACTTCATCTTCAGGTACAGCCTGTGCAACATTGGAAACTCTAACCATTACTCTATACTTCGGTCTTTTTTAACTTGCTCGCTACTGCATACGTAGTAGAGAGAATGTTATGAAATACTGCGCGGAAAAATGGAGAATTCTCGGCAGAAAATCTCTTTTTATAGGTCCCTGATAAAGAAAAGGTGAAACATCAAGTTGCTAAATTTAGAAATAAAAATACTCTAACAAACATGAATCCATGTTTTGTGGATCCTTGATATCAAAAAAGCTAATGACAGCAAACGTCCGTCCGTCCGTCCGTCCGTGAACAACGCTAGCAGTTAAATCGTTCAGCCGATCAACCGGTATTTTAACTTTAGGGGGTACTTTACATGAAGCCGCTGGGACAGATTTAAATATTCACAAAATGCATCCATTATTTTTTATTCAAATTTGTTGGAGGTTAGTGTGAAGAACGTTTAAGAGGTGGTGCAAGTCCAATTTTCGTTGAAAATTGATTTTTCGAAAATCGATAAAAATTCCAAACATTTCCGGCGCCTTCCTACAACTACAATTATGAATATAGAGTTTTTTCTTTTAAAGAAATCGGTTCCTTAAAGATAGATTTTGAAATAAGGTCATGTATAATTTTTCGAAAATTTGAGTACTTTTCCTGTAATTTTGCGTGGGGTGTACGGGTGAGAATATCCATAATGTTTTAGCACAACTAGTTATGAAACGGGCACGGAATGGGATGGCATTTCTTTGAAAGAAGAGAAGTAGCAGGCACTTAGCCTCTCCGACTCAACTTTTTTTTCTTACCATTTGGAAGGAGGAACTATTCACACTTAGCCATACATTTCAAGAAAGGAGTCAACGGTTTTCAGATACCGTTCAACATAGAAGAAATGAAATTTTTGAACACTATTTGGCAGCATGCTCGTGAAGCGTCTTAAGAATACACTGACACTAGATAGCAAACTGACACCGCCTTGAAAACAAGCTCTTCAATTCCTTGGCACTGCGGCTGCGAGTTAGGCGAGAAGTGGAGGATCTGCGAAAGCAAAATTTTGCTCGTGCTTAGAGGCGCTGAGAGGGTGGCAAAGCTAAGTTGGCGGTTCACTAAGGCGTAGAGTTTTGCATCATGTACGTGTAATGAAGTTCACTCGAGAAATCTTACAAAACATTTATTTCAGCAAACAGGTATTCCCCAAACCTACACGCAAACGTCTGCAGTGTATGCATCCCGTGAAGAATTACAAACGCACTTTCCAGTCGCTTCTGGGGAGAACTTAGTCTATCTATTTTTATTTGTTTAGCCCTGATTTTATTTCTTTATTAGTTATAGCCAATGTTATATTTAGTAAGACTATATACAATCCTGTTTTGATTGTCTAAATGACAAGTTTACAAAAATCTACATCAATAAGAATATAAAGGTAGCAGTCACATATTCATTCTTATCCATTACTTAAAGCAACGTATCATCAAATTATTTACGTTGTTTATTCAAGTAGTATAAAGACAAAACTTTCCAATAGATAAAACTTTTTAACACTAGTTTGAAAAATACAAATTACCTTAATTTTTACAAATTAATATAATTTCTATGACATAAATAATGACAAATCGTCTGCTTTCTAATTAAACATTTTAATTTTTCTTATTTGTACTGAGGACAAAAATGACGTTATTATAAAAATATCTAGATATATGGCATTTCATAATTAATTGTACTCTATCACATTCGGCGATGCACTCGAAATTTCCCGAGCAATGCTGCTCAGAATCCAGTTCGTTAGGCAGATATGGTTTAAGAATATAAATTAACAAATGAATCAGTACCCAGTATCACCAGAACATAACGTAGTATACTTCTTTTGATCATGTTTCCGCGTTACTGCGAAGTCTCAGCCACAACGCAATCCATTTATCACAACACATAACTTCTCTTTTGAGACAGTTTGAACGAACCATCTCGTGTTGCCTGTTTGTTGAACAATATTTGTAGAGCCTACAGTCTCTAACGCACCAAGATTCGTCGTAGAGAACACGTTGCGACGTGCCTCCCGTGTTCTCTCTCGCGCTTGCGCGGCGCCCTTGGTGCCGTCCGTAGGTACCGTTACGTACCGCTGGCCCTGTGTAACACGAACGAAAGACAGAACACGGAGACGCTCGCATCACAAGAGCCGAGTCCGGTTACACTCGAAACACAGGCGTAGGCTATATTTAGGGAGTACAGCTTGCTCCGTAGATGTTCTTCACTATCGTGAAGAATAGTAAACCAAGGAAATTGTAGAAGTTCGTGGATATTACGTTGTGGGGGCTCAATATTGGATGAGTGAGAGGATGCAATTGTGAGAAAAAAAATTGAGCACATAAAAAAAAGAGAAATCCAATGGATCTTTTAAGAATAATGTATAATCTATTCACAAGTTTCTTGAAGCAAATACAAAACACTATTATTGTGTAATAGCCGTGTCCCTCAGAATACATTCATGCACAATATACATTTTAAAACATATCTGAATATACTCCTTTTCATTTTCTTCAATTTGCGGAACTTGTGCCTTACAAGCTAAACAACAACAACAAAGAAACAAAACTATATACAGAACCTCTCGTCTACAAACTTTGTTCTTTGCTATAATTATGAGAAACCCACAATTATCTCATAATTAAATACAACACTGAGAACTTACACTACTAATGTTAACCATTTTATGATATACTATTCTGATAAAAAAATGATACCACTCTTATTTACACCCACGTTTAAACATACTACAACCAGATTCGAGCCTGCACTATTTAACTATTACGGTGGGCTAGAGTAACCTGGCCTAGTTTGTTTTATTTTTTTTATTTTAACAAAACCCTTTTCTTTCTTCGTATTAATCTAATACAGTTCCATGTCCTTTCTTGTTTCACTATTTTTTAGTTATGGTTACTTGAAATACTAGCGTGGCTCCCTCTCGTCTGCATTATTAATCAAATTTTAATACTACCTTTGGTGGCGTTCGAGGTGGAGACTGCCTGCGCGGAATCTTATCTGGCGTCGCCTTTAGCGAAACCCTTCGGCATGCATTGCACAGTCGACCTCGGCCGTGACTGTCCTTCACCACACGCTGAACCTGTTGCCTTCTAGAATTCTGTTATAGCTTCCTCGATTCGAATCCGCTAGTAATTCTCTCGTTCACTCCAACCAAATAAAAGGAAAAAAAACTCGCATCTGGAACTTTTTCCCGCAGTTCGTTGTCCCGTGCAAGTAATATTCCTGGCGTCGACTCTTCTTATTCGCCACGTGGTATATTTCGTGCATCCACCACCGTTATTCGGAATACGACTTACTCGGTCCGAGTCTGCAATTGAAGTGCCTTCCGTCGGTCCGAAGAGGGATGACGTAGTCGGCGACACTTGGCTGGTCAGCGAGCTCTACGCGGGCTATTTGAACTCACTGAATATGTGATGTACGTACTGTTCAGAATAGTCATGGTCATGCGAAAATACTCTTTGCCTTTGTACAGCGTTGTGAGTACGTTATTTAACATATCAAGGGTGTTTTTCATATACTCAAAGGACTTATAATATGTTTTCATAAAAATACTCAAATAAAACTATGTTTCGAAGAGCTTAGCAAACAAAACACTTCATTCTCGGCAATTTAAATAGAAATGAGTAATTTATTTTATTTCCATAACATTTCATTTCCCAAATAACAAAAATTATTTTCATCACACTACGAAAAATAAAAATAATATCCTATTTTTATGCACCCGTACAATGCTAGTACCCTCGGTATGGCTGGAGGAGTCAAGGGAGTCAAAGGAGAAGATGGGCAGACGAGCTAAGCGAGATAGCTGGTCCCACCTGGACGAGACTGGCACAAGAGAGAACAACATGGAGAGAACTCGGATACGAACAGAAAAGGTGATGATGCTCTCCAGCACAACTAGTATTTCTTATACCTATTATTTTGTTTTGCACATATATTTTCTTAACGCTACTAATGAACAGAATGACATGAGCAGAATAGGTTTACTGCACTTGAAGATTCCCAATGCAACTAGGGTTTCTGATAGCTACTATTTGTTTTGATAATATATTTTGTCTTGTAGTTTGTTTTACTATAGTTTCTTATAGCTGCTATTTGTTTCGCTTTATATTGTTGTGGTATTGATGATGATTTACTTTAGTCATTTTACTAACTAACTGACATTTACTAACTAACATTTACTAACTAACATTTGACTAACCTACTGTAATTCTGCTGAAGCAGGAGACCTTTGTCCTTCATGAAATGCTGTAGGCTAATAATAATAATAATAATAATAATAATAATAATGCAAGTCATAAGAAAAGTCCCAAACATATTGAGCAGACAAACTTCCGCTTCTAAGGAACGGAGGGCCCTATCGGCGCTCCGTCACCGGCTACCTGAAGCTTTCCGAGCGCGAGCGAAGGCGGAGGGAGATTTCGGCGCGCTTTCGGCCGGACGGAGCCGCTCCTCGCGCCGCACCCCGCGTCAACTTCCCGGGCAAACACGCCGCAGGGCATCCCGCCCACGCCGCCGCGCCGCCGACAACCCCTCGGCCGCCGTT
Organism: Acheta domesticus; assembly: GCA_031308135.1. Lineage (NCBI taxonomy): Eukaryota > Metazoa > Arthropoda > Insecta > Orthoptera > Gryllidae > Acheta > Acheta domesticus. The sequence continues at coordinate 59,959,204 of JAHLJT010003656.1, forward strand.
CCGACCCCCGCCCCACACTTCACCCTCGACCGACCCCGCTCTCGCGCCAGCGCCCAGGCCTACGCCAACCACCCAGCAGCACCGCCCCTTCCTCAACAAGCCTCGCTGCTGATCTTTCTCAGAATTGTGCCGTAGACTATGATTTTACGTTTACGCGTGTTTTCTACCCGTAATCTACGTGTAGTCTACGTGACTCTTTTTACGTGTAGACTACGTAGACAATGTAAAGTGTAGACTATTTATTTTTCACATCGAATAACCCAAAAAAGTTCATAATAAGTAGTAATAGTAGTAGCATGTTTTAATGTAATATTAAAAAAATTATTAAAATTCAGTAAGTCAAACAAAATATACCATTCCCGATGGATAAGGAGGTTGTCATTTCTTCATCTCAAGAAACCAGTAGGGACTTGCTCCAATTTGCATTCCTTTAGATGTGATCCAATCGATTTCCTATAATTGTGATCCAATAATTATAAATAAATTTTGGATTGACGTGGGTGGGGATGGAATATGGCCCTCGTAGATTCGTCCCTGCCCCACAAAAATATAGATAACAGTTGTCTACTTAGATTACCTTTGTCTACGCAGAATAACGATGTCTACGCGTTCTTTACGTGTTGATGTAAACTATGGTTCTTTTACACGTAGATGCACATCACTGATCCCCCTACCGTCCCCTCCCAGCCGCTCTGTTGCCGGCTCCGTCGTGGCTGCCAATAACGTCCTACCTTAGCCGCATCCTCCTCGCCGTGGCTGCCCTTCCCCCGGACGCCCACTGCTCCACTCGATCGCGTTCCACTGCCGCCCCAGCACCTGCTCCTGATCCCAAGCCCGTCTCCTCTCTTTCCTGCCTATAGCCACCGTTGCTTTCCTTCATCTCCACCACTGCCACCCACGCTTCCGTCACACCCCGCTCCCACCAACAATACCGCAGCTTGCATTCGCGACCCCTTTCTAGTCGGCCCCGGCGTCTACGCCCCAGTGCTGATCCCCCACCGACCCCTCCCAGTCGCTCTCTTGTGGGCCTCGCCGTGGCTACCATTTCCACCCGCCTCATCCTCCCCGCCTTTCCATCCGCTACATCCTCCCCGTCGTGCCCGCCCACCCGTCCCTCCCGCAGCATCCAATCGCGCTCCAATACCGCTCCGTTATTAAGTTGATTTCATTCCCGTCACTCTACTCCCCTCCCAGTGGCTGCCATTGCTTCCAATCATCTTCGCCACTGCCACCACCCCCCCAGCGCCGCCTTTGTAGTGTCCGGCACGCTCCATTCTCCAAACCACTGTTGGTCTCATTCCCCTGCTCTCCCCGATGCCGTGCATTCCCACTACCATCCCACCTCTCGCTTCCACGGTTGCCCCTTCCCCACGCCCCCGCAACCCCCCCCCCGCCCGTCCCGGTCCCATTCTGCAGTTGCCCGCTTCCTTTCAGCTTCGTCACTGCCACTGCCCCCCAATGCCGCCATCGCACCCCTCTGCCGACCTAGTCCCCTACTCCCATTTCAGTCCTCATCCTCCCTACGGTCCCCCTTTATCTTCGCCTCTCCCACCGCCGGCCCCGCAACGTCCCCCCTCCGCGATTTCCTTCCGCGGTCCCTCCTCGTGCGACCGGTGCCGCCGATCCTTCCCTTCATTCACCCTCACCCCATCGCTTTCCTTCATATTTTGCTACTGCCACCCCTATCGTCGAGCCCGCACGCCCACGCCGTCTCAGTTCCATTCCACAGCTGCTAGCAATTCCGTTCACATCCTCCGTCTGTCAGCCCCCGCTTCCCTTTATTTATTATCGTCACTGCCACTCCCCCCTCTCAATCTGCCCCCTTCTGCCACCATCGCACCCCACCGCCGGTCCGCCCTGTACTCGCAATTCCGTCCTCATCCTCCGTCTGTCAGCCCCCGCTTCTTCCCGTCATCTTCCTCGTGTTTCGTGTTTCCAGGGCGCCACTCCCCACTCCCAATCCGCCCCCTCCTGCCGCCATCGCACCCCTCCGCCGACCCACCCCCTACTTCTCCATCCTTCATACGGTCCCTTCGTCTTAGCCACTCCCCCCGCCGTCCTCGCAACGTCCCCCATCGCGATTGCTCTCCCCGGCCCCTCCTCTTGCGACCTGCGTCGCCTCTCCTTCCCCTTCACTCCCCCCCGCCGCGCCGTGGCCTCCGCCTCAGCCCCGTTGTGTGGCCAGGCGCCGCCGTGCTGTCGCATCCTAAATCGAGCTGTGGAATCTCGCGGGGGCGCTGCGATCCCGCCTCGCTCAGCAATTCCACGGGGCCTCTCACCGCGTAAACGACGCGATTGTACTAGTCAATATTTCACCGCAGACTCGGGGAATATATTGAAGGTGAGCGCTTTGTTAACAGCATCTCGCTAGAATTAATTTCGTATCTTACCCTACATTCACCTGCATACCTTGGAACTTCATTTGACTATTCTACTCATGAAATTAAGACCAACAGTGTTTAAGAATGCCTATGTTATTAAAAAATCAGAGTAGTTATTCACAAAAAAACTATAAGTTTTCTTTATTGATTTTCATCTCCTCCTTAGTGAACAATCATATAGTGCGATTCATCGATCTTATGAGGCGTATGTGTTGATTAATGTGTCGGTGTGCAACAATGCGCGCCTTTGCATTGCCTCATTAAAACTGTTAACCAAAGAAAATGGCGAAAAGGATTTGCTGAGGAGACAGAGAAATGCGCGATGTTATTTGACAAGCACTCTAGAGAACACCGATAAAAGTAGAAAATGTGTGGAAACAGTTTAAAAACTTGTGTAAAGACCAAAGCTATATATTAGAGAAAGATACACCAATTCAGTAAATTGCGAACATTTTGAAGGAAATGAAATCAAATAAACCCATAGAATTCGTGTTTTCGTAAAGTGCATTCGTTACGTAATTTTAATGTTGATAGTTGTGTGTTTAATAATTGTATCTTTAATAAGTGATAAAATGTTAATAATGAAATCAAATAAACCTATATATTACGTGATTTCGTTACGCGCATTTTCTATTAAATCATATTTGTACTGTATTAATCCTTACTTGTAAAGTACAGGCAAGCCATGATTTTAACATTCCAGAGGGCCGTGCACAAGGAAACCGAGATTGGTGGTTGATTATTTCGTGGTTCCGGGTGCTAAGTCTACTGCTAAGATCGTTATTCCCGTACGTATAGTGTATGTTTTTCCTTGAGATGTCTCTGTGATTTTCCCCCGCTGGATGGTGAGATCAGGTGCCGACCTACATGTAGACTAGCGGGATTTTCCTCAACCTGGTATCACCCAACAGTGAAGCACGGTCTCAGCAACGACAAGCTCTAAACTCACGACCGGTCTCCCGACATGTGTAGTGGTGTTGTGCATGCAATTGTGTGTTATTAAGAAGTGAGGATAGGGCATGGAAGGGGAAGGAAGGATCGCGCGTGATCCGTGGCCCATTTGTTAAAGTAAAGCTCCGGCATTCACCAGGTGTTGATCGGAGATACCACGGAAAACTACCAATCAGAGCTGCCGGCAGCTAGAGTTCTCCTTAGCACTAACTGAATTCAACCCAGCTATCTAACTAGTAGTTACATTCATTACATTTTCACAGCTTACATTCTTATGACAATAATCGATGCAGGAAGCAACGTGTTTTTAAAGTTTCTCAATTCGTTCTCCTTACATATTACGATTTTGTTTTCAAACGATTGGGTTTTGGTCGTGGAACACAGTTCATGAGGATTTATATTACCCGCGGCCCCGCCTTAACCAGTGTCAAACGGAATACTACAACAGTACTCTGTTTCTCCAGAGGGCCCTTCTTTGACTGCAGAAAACATGGCTTCAATTCGCAGCACGCGTGGAGGCGCTTCAGCCACTCTATGTTGTATATTCTAGCTCGTTAGCCCGAACTCAGCACGGGCTATATCATTGGACATTTATAACCTGGCACCACTATGAGCTGTCAGTGTTACCAACTACGATTTTGGCTATTAGAAAATTATTTTTCTACGTCTACAGCTATCGGAAAATTTTTGGAAATACTATGTAATTATTCTTTTAAATCCAGGTTTGTTTTTTGCGTCATTAAGGTAGTTTCCAATAATGTTTGGACACAAATATTAAATACATTAATGATTTGTAGATTTTCAAAAAAATATATTTAATAGTAGCTGAAGAACCACACGTTACTCAATTTATCACAATTGTCTATTATGAAAGGGTATGGATTCGATCTCATCCCCGCCCTTACTTTGCCGCAATGCCCAAAGCCACTGTCCTTTCTCATGCTCCGTCCTCGCCCTGACCTGCCTCGCCTAGCTCCACATAGTCACTCTGTCACGTTCCCTACGATCACCTTCGCTATCACCATCGTTGCTGTGGACAGATGAAAACAAATGCATTGTTGCATACTCCCGGCAAACTAACAGTAATAATTTTGGTGTGAAATTACTCAAAGCGTAATCACACTTTTGGAATGAATTAAAACCATTTAGTATGAAATTTTGTAGCTTTAATAAACGTTCCATATTTGTTCATGGATTTTCTCACCCCTTTCGAAATATTCTCAAAAAAACTGAAATAGCGCACTATTTAAATTTTGTTCAAGGGGTAGGAGCGGAAGATAAGGTGCTTGTTTGATCCTGATGGAGGAATTAAATTTGTTTTATCATTAAATCATCATTAAATTTGTCAGATCTCAAAACATTTCGAGGTAGATGGCATTTGGCCTGGCACTTGCTTTCATCTAGTAAATTGAATCCAGAGTAATTAGAGTGACTTTGGCCTAGATAACAAAAGGTGAAACATCCGTTAATATTCTCTCGCAATGGCGGTGAATATTAACTGAACGTGGTCTTAACGTTTGTACAACAAGCAATGGCGTATATCATTGAGCATTCTTTCAACAAATAATCATCAAATTTTAGTCTCTTAGAAGAGGAGAAAGAAATAAAAGTCAATCGAGATAGAGTCACATACTTTGTATTGTGAGAGATATTTTCCTACAATTTTCAGGAACATATGCATTCTGTATAAATAAACACTCTCCGAAATATATTAAGAGCTTTTTATATTTTTAAACTATTGTCACTGAACACTAAGTAACTCTCTAATCTCAAAGCAGCTCTGAATATATGACTAGTAAACGGATAAGTTCTATTTATATGTAATTGATATGGGGATAAAAATGTATCGAGATAAGTTTGAAAGACGAGTACACGACATATAAGTAATTAATTTTAACGACTCTCGACGAATCACAATAACGCTCAGCGCTTGGATAGAGCCAAAATTTGTAAACGCACACGCCTCGTTGGGCGGTGTCTCGCAGCACAGCGCAGCACAAGTCAGCATTACTACACGGTGCAACCCTACGATCCTCTGTAATGACTAATATTGTTCGACATTCCATGCATGCCCAATGACGACCGCATTCTAACCTGTGGCTGCTCGTGTTCCAGTCATTTCAGAGAGCCTTACATAGGGACGTTTATCGATTTCTGCAATGGCTAATCATGACATTCCAGAAACTACACAATACAGAATCCAATATTGTATCAAAATGACGTAAGAAAGATTTTTTCTGAAGAAATATGTGCAAAAACTATTAACAAGTCTGAAATAGACACGTACGCGAATAGCGTATTTTTTCAGATAGTCCTAATGATCTGGAATCACGCGTTCGGTTGATACTCTGTTCCTGGTAAAAATCGAAAAGGAATAGACCTGGAGCTAAAACGAGCGGCCATGCGGATGGCAATGGAGTGGAAGAGAGCCGTCGAGGGCGGAGCGGTCGATGGCTCCGGAGCGCGTTATGAGTTCCACGGCCACTTGGAAACTGCCAAGCGTTTCGGGCCTCGGCGATGGAAGAGGCGGTGATGGTTCTAGGGGCGGCGGCAGCGGCGGCGGTGACGGTTTGCTGTGACGGTGACGGTTTACGGTAACGGTGACTGTTTACGGTAGTAACGGTTTACGGTCGTGACGGTTTACGATGATGGTGATGGTTTATGGCGGTGATGGCGGTGACGGCGATAGCGCTGACGGCGGTGACTGTGATGGCGATGGTGGTGATGGTGATTGCAGTGATCGTGGCGGTAGCGGTGACGGAGTAGGTGGTGGTGGCGGCGGTGGTGGTGGTGGTGGTGGTGGTGGTGGTGGTGGTGGTGGAGGTGGTAGCGGTAGTGGTGGTGTGGTGGTGGTGGTGGTGGCGGCGGCGGCGGCGGTGGTGGTGGTGGTGGTGGTGGTGGTGGCGGAGGCCACAACGGGAAGAATAATGTCACGATATAGCTTCAAGTTAATTCACAGGGCCAACAAAGAAACACACCCAATGTTCTAAACACGTATCCGGTGAAAACAATTCCGCCTGAATGGATTCTAAACTCCCGTTGGTTGGACACTCATGTTTTTTGGGCATTCGTAGATAATCAAAGAAGGGATTGCGAAGGATATGTCACCGTCAGGCGAAACAGAAGCCTCATCAAGGTCTTCTGGAGTTTGAGAACCATAAGGGGTGAGACTTCTCCCTCGATTGAAATTGCGACATATTACATACATTCTGAAAGAAAGATGTACAAGTTCACTCGGCGCAAAAATGTACCCATTCACCCGAGTCATGCGAGAATAACCAACTCCCCTTCCACAGCCATTCGAACATATGCGCTTGATATCTGTCAATAGTATTTTTAAAACAAACTTCTAGAACCCCTAATTATGAAGAATTCAAGATATAACACTCGGAAGTATTACAACAAAGATATCCAATTGTGGACATTATATTTACACAGCTTTTCAATGGTTTTTTTTTTTCAGAGAAATAGTGAGTAAGATTATATTAGCGAGTGCTATGAGGCACGTTCGATTATCCACTGGCGTAAAAATTTCAATTAATGTGGACGTTTTAATTCACATTGCTTTAGTTTTATTTCTCCGTATTGTATTCCTATCATTGTGCTTTATTTGTGCACGTGTCACGACTTTTGCGAGCATATGCTACGAAGCAGACTTTTCAAATAAAATTAATGGGGCCGTGTTTTTTAAATCCAGACATATATCCAGCATTGTTTAACAGGATCGCCAAATCGCGGAATTGATTTCTGTTTTTCGTTGTGGCGTTTATTAGTTTTATCTTAGTGGATTTTGATTAAAGGAGAACGTAAAATATACAGACGAGTTGAACCTGTCCCTAATGGGCAGTTACTCTTCCAGGCTACAAGCTTCCTTATTAATAGCCCAGGGAGACAGTCCTATCTTTGAACTTGTTATTCCATTTTAAATACAAATCATTTTAATTTTTTTTCTTGCTTTCGAAATTAATAACAGTATAAAAATTAAATTGTTTCTTGTTATTAATTTTTAAATTGTTATAAATTTGTAATTTGTTGAAACAATTAAATATAAAAATGAAATTGTTTCTTCCATTCTTAAAACATAAAAATAAAAGTGGGTAAAGTGTTCTAGGGCACATGATGGATTGAACACATTGTCGTTACCAGTGAATGTTTATTTTTAGTGAATTTTAAGAATACTTGATGCAAAATTATTGTTCACTGAAAAATCATAATACCCTTGTAATTAACGAAAATATATTTCCTGTCCTACCATTGTAAATACTATTAGTCAAATTTTACAAAATAAAAAAATTAAAACAAAATATAACCTTTTCTTTACATTTACCAAACTATTATTTCGCATATTTCAGACTACTGCAGAAATTGTACCCAAGAAACAATTGTACATACCGTCGTACTGAGTCACTCCATTTCACTAGTTTCGACAGTTCCAGAACTACCTACTTTTATACTCACTAATATTATATTTCCTCACTGCGATAAAGAAATTTGTTTCCACAATCGGCTGCGCAAAATTCACCAAATATTCATAAACTGCGTCTATATGAATAAAATTGGAGTGTCTGTGATTTTAGAATATGGCCTTTTGATAATCTCATATGATTAATATATAAAAATCAATGTTTCTTCGTATTTTATGCGCTACCGTACCGTTCATTTGATTGCAATAAAACTTAGTCTACTTATTGCTTGCACTTTCGCAAAGGTTATAGGCATAGTACGATGGGAATGTTCGTACGTCTGTCGCACACAGACGCAAAATGAGGCGTTGTTGATCATGAATGCGTTTATGACTCGAGCGCCCCTGAACAGAAGGTCTACGCAACCTGCCGCAACCTCAAGTATTAAGCGCGTCTTTGCTGCATATTCTGCCTCTGCCATTGTGAAATATCGGCCGGAATTATTACTTGAACCTTATCTCGAACAAGTAAATGAAATTTCTCCAAGACAGTGTCATAGCTAAAGACCGTACTTTGGTGCAGTAAAACTCTCTAAAACGTGCAGTAAAATCACCAAAACGTGCAAAACACGCAATAAAAAGCTCAAAACTTCGCAAACTTGTTATGTATCTAGGAAAACTCCGGTTATCCGACTTATCAACTTACTTTATATTTTGGATGTGATATTAAAGGTGAATGAAATATTATGATTTTAGTGTTTTTATTAGAATTAAGTTGTACATATTGTTTAGCCCATTGACTCATTGCTAGCTCATTGGCCAGCGTTCTCGCTTTCCATGACGCGACCCCGAGTTCGATTCCCGGTCGGCCAAGATTAGAGTGTGCGTTTTCCTTGCAATGCCCCGTATAAGTTGTGTGGCGATGAGAAAGTTCACTTCTCAGGTTGAGAAGACCAAAATACGGCGTAGGGATGTGTATGTGCTAACCACACGTAGCCCGCAACCCATGGCCGCAAGGCCGGGACGCCGCTGGTACGCCCAGGCTTTGTCAGAGGCTATAGCACCAAAGTACGTATATACGTACATACAACGTATATACATACATATTGTTTCAACAGATCATACTTGACGCCTTAAATATTATTCGCACACAAAATATATTTAGCATAAAACTACAAAAAATGAAATACAAAAATTGAAAAATACGTATATACTTTCATACATCAAAAATAATTTAGTTACAGAAGAAATGTTCTTTGCATTTGAATTGTTTCGGTACAGATTGTCTGTCAATGGATGTAACTAGGTTCTTTACAACAGCGATTGGCCCATGTATTGTTTGACAATCGACTGGTCTTTAATCGCCTAAAATTTAAAATCTTAAAACACTATTTTAAAACTTTAATTGCGCATAACGTTTCGGAGATTGGCATTATTTCCTCCATCTTCAGATTCTAGGCATACAAAAACCACATATTAAACTAACATACAATCAAATATTGGAAAAAATACACATTATACATAATGTAAAAAACGAAAACAGTGAATGGTGGCCCACAAATCAGGTCATTAGATGGGTCACGAAAGCGATTGTGTGTTTTGCACATTTTCAGTTGTGGCCCCATTTTGGTTCTATTGACAAGGTAAACATTTATTTATGAATGATTATAATTAATTATATTTAAAATTCCAGCTAAGTTGAATGGTAAAATAGTCTATATACTGACTACATTTTATAATTTTCTCATAAAAGTTTTACTAAACAAATTACCAGACGAAACATTCACAAGTATACAAGAAAAACAAGTGCCAGATTGCGAAAGCAAGTGAAAGAGCCTTTTCCAAATAATATATGTTTCGGACAGGAAAAGCTTCGCTCTACATTTTCTCTTATCTGTGCCAAGCCTCACTCTGACGTACGTATGCACGCAGCTAAAAGCGGTCAAAAACTGCGTTCATTCTCTTTTGTGCCTCCCAGGGCAACATCGGTTCCGAGAAATTCGTTGAGTTTGAAACGCAATGCGCTTGCCACTAAGCATCGTGCCCGTAAATAAGATCAAATGTGATTCGCGCATGCAGCCTCGTGTTGGAAAGTTCTGCAAAGACTGACAAAACGGGTTTGTGATCCGATTGGGAAGATAGATCCGAACACAGCGTTGGCTGAGTGGCCACGGACCTAGATCCCTGCCATCTCCTCCTGCAAATACACATAAATTTTAATTAGACAATAGGCATCATGAAATGTACAGACGGCTCAGTTCTTAGCGCAACAAAATGAATTGATACATATTAAACTGCATTCGGGTTTCAAAGACCACCCGAATGCCGGAAGAAGTTATAAACGTGACCATACAAATAAGAGAAAAATAACTGTCTGTATGACATTTCGTAAACATTATTCGAATCTCTTTTTCTTTCTCCTCACAGCAAACACTGTATGTACTCTTTCCGTTTCCCGAAAATTTCTCGAAGACAGCGACTGAATCAACCATTTATTTTATTCATGTTTGTAAGGATTATCGTAGCAGACACGACAGGGCGGGCCACGTGAGGCGGGGTGAATCCATGAAGAGCAGAGTTACGACGTAGAAGGTCAAGAATCCGATCACGAAGAGACTGATCAGATCACGGAGAAGCAGGGCAGATCACAGAGAGGTAGGGCAGATCACGGAGAGGCAGGGCAGAGCAAGGAGAGACAGGGCAGATCACGGAGAGGCAGGGCAGAGCAAGGAGAGGCAGGGCAGGCAAAGGAGAGACAGGGCAGATCACGAAGAGGCAGGGCAGAGCAAGGAGAGACAGGGCAGATCACGGAGAGGCAGGGTAGAGCAAGGAGAGGCAGGGCAGAGCAAGGAGAGGCAAGGCAGATCACGGAGAGGCAGGGCAGAGCAAGGAGAGACAGGGCAGATCACGGAGAGGCAGGGCAGAGCAAGGAGAGGCAGGGCAGAGCACGGAGAGGCAGGGCAGAGCAAGGAGAGGCAGGGCAGATCACGGAGAGGCAGGGCAGAGCAAGGAGAGACAGGGCAGATCACGGAGAGGCAAGTAAGGCAGAGCTGATCACGGAAACGCAGGGCAGAGCTCGGAGGGGCAGGACCGAGAACATACAGGTACAGAAGGTCAGGGCGAGGGTACATCGCAAAGAGGGGTGTAACTGCAGGGGGTGTCAGCGGAGTACGACAGCCGGAGCGACAGCAGAGGCGGGGGCGGCAGCGAGGGCGACAGCAGGGTCGGCAGGGGAGAGCGACAATCGGGAGGGGGGTAACAGTTCGAGGGTGGCGGTATTAGGAGGGAGTTAGAAGAGTTGCAGGCGACAGGCGGGGCGACAGCGGGGGCGACAGCGGGGGCGACAGCGGGGGCGACAGCGGGGGCGACAGCGGGGGCGACAGCGGGGGCGACAGCGGGGGCGACAGCGGGGGCGACAGCGGGGGCGACAGCGGGGGCGACAGCGGGGGCGACAGCGGGGGCGACAGCGGGGGCGACAGCGGGGGCGACAGCGGGGGCGACAGCGGGGGCGACAGCGGGGGCGACAGCGGGGGCGACAGCGGGGGCGACGGCGGGGGCGACGGCGGGGGCGACAGCGGGGGCGACAGCGGGGGCGACAGCGGGGGCGACAGCGGGGGCGACAGCGGGGGCGACAGCGGGGGCGACAGCGGGGGCGACAGCGGGGACGACAGCGGGGGCGACAGCGGGGACGACAGCGGGGGCGACAGCGGGGGCGACGGCGGAGCAACAGCAAGGGAGACAGTGGTGGGTGCGAGTGCGGGGAGAGGCTGCAGCGGGAGGCAAGAGCGTGGGTGGCAACGGGGCGAGCTTCAGCGGGCGACGGTGGCGGAGGGCGACAGCGGGGGCAGCGGGGGCAGCCAGCCTCGGGCTAGAAAATGCGGAATAGCGTTTGCTCCACTGCCTTGCCTGCGTGCAGCGGGACTGCTGCATTGTGCTCCGGAGCGCTTGTATAAATGATGAGGTATCAAGCTTTTTTGGTGAGTGAACCTTTCTATGCGACACGAAGGTCTCGCGACTCCTTTCACGACCGTCGAGGCACGACTAGAAAGGACTCTAATGTATTATGTGATTAGTCATTTGGGAACAAAATGGCAAAATGGAAATAGAATTTTATACTAAAAATTATGTAATGAATGAAGAAAATTGAGATATTGTTTATTATTTATTTCATATCACCCTCAGAGGGTCTAAATACTTATTGTTAGGTATAAAATAAGAAAATGATTGTGGCCATACGAAAATGAAAGGTACTTTATCTACGACTACGAAGCCTGAAACTCTCGTAGCACATATGATAATGGTAACCAAACCACCTGGCGCACGGAATCAAAATTATTATTCTTGGAAAGGATGGTACCCATTAACTTTATCTGCATCCACATATTACATTAATGGTTACTATCTTCAATTCGTTTGTTAAATTACTACTTTCTTTTTTCCTTTGTATTTTACTTTCTCGCCTTACGAATACTTCGTAAGAAGAGAAAGTTATGTTATCGTGCGTCGGTGTATTTTCTCCATAAAACTCTCATTGTCGGGCTCTGGTAACGAAAAAGTGGATAAATCCTGTTGCTAAATTTAGAAAAAAATCCTTCAAGTGGTGGTATAGCCAGAATTCATGTTTTGATGGCTCTTGATACCGAAAAATCGATTGACTCCGTCCGTCCGTCCGTCCGTCCGTCCGTCCGTCCGTCCGTCCGTCTGTTTGTGGTCAACGCTAACTCCTAAACCGTTCAGCCGATTTTCTTCAAAACTGATATTCCCCAATCATTTGGTTGATGTAGAGGCTCCTGGAATTTGAAACCGATATTTTAATGTTTGGGGGTACTTAACATGAAGCCGCTCTGACATTTTCAAACTTTTCAAAAAAATGACTCCAATTTCTTGTTTTTGCCTAAGTTTCCCTCACGAATACAAGCTAATAGGTTACGAAATGAAGTAAGTCCGAGTACCATTTTGATGAGTACCAAAGTGAAAAGCTAACGATATTATTAATCCCCTACAGGCTGATTTACCATGGCCGAACGTTATATCCTTTTTCTACTGACCTCATTCGTGCTAACCCTATCGTAAAATTTCTTGCGTCATAAAAAAGTAGAGAAGCCAACTAACATTCTCAGTCGTCACATTATGACCTACTAAAACACAAAAATGCATTTCTTTGGAAAAATTCTGAATCACTGTAAACAGCTTTGCTCCACTGAATTCAGTTAAGAAGTCTAAAATAACTTTCATGTTTTTATGCTTACGCTTGTATCCTTAATTTTCTAGAAGTACGTAAAACAAGAGTCAAAAAGTATTAAAATTTAATATTCTAAACGCCATGTAACAGAGATATTTTAAATGCATCTTCATCAATCAATGGCTAGTTTCCATTATGCAAGGTACACACAATAAAACTCCTGACGTATTGAAACTCATTTTATTGAATATGCATGCATTTTTATTACACATATATAGCCTACATGTCAATCTCATCAAAGCATTTTCTAAACAACTGAGTTTCCTTCAATGAAATATGTTCGAATGAAAAATGATGCCAAAGCCTCAGAGGATAGTTGACGTTCATTGTCCTTTAGTAATATTTTTTAAAACGCAAATGTTAAAGAAAATATTATTATGTGCCACATAAAATTAATAACCCGAAAAGGTTTAAATTGAGAATTTGACAATTAATATATTATAATTTAACAGTAATTAATCTTCAGTTTCAGGGGATTTGAAAAAGTATTAAAGAAATCAAACGTCCTATTCAACGACTTTTATAAAGTTTTATTAATTGTTTTTATTTACCTAAGTTCACACAAGTGCCCAAAGTTGTAAATAAGTAATTGTTAAATTTACTAAATTTAGGAAGTGATAATAGACACCAGCTTCCATTCTTTCAGAATCACCTTTCTCGTTTACAGTTTTCAGATGTTGTTAACCACGCTCTATGGTACATTTATTCATTATTAAAATACCCAATCAGTAAAACAAACAGAGTAAAACAAACGTCCAGGATGTCCTGTGAAACTTCAACACGAAGTTGCTATTACTCCGCCATGCAATAAAAAAGCGACGAGAGTATTACACATTACGTCACTCGAATGCTGCTTGCCGGCAACAGACGCAATCGACAGGAAAAAATTCACACATGCTCATGAAGGTTCAAGATCGGCTCATGCAAACGCACTTGACACAAATCTATCAGTTTCCCCCCCCCCCGAAAAAAAATAAGGTTGGATACTTTTCCAATAGACCTCATATGTCTAGAAGTACACATTGTAAGTTTAGTATATAAGGTTAGTTTAGTAAGCACCCCCTATATGAGACTAACCCGTCATAAAAGCATTAAATTGATTTACTTACATAACCAAAACGCGACAGAGACAAGATAAAAAGTGTAATTCTTTGAGTGCGAGACGAATCTTCTGTCGACATGTAGGTCGGGAGCGGATCTCGTGTTCCATCTGACACCGCAAACGCCCGGGATGTAACACAGCACACTTACGGGACTAATGACCGAAGAAACTGACACGTCCAGAACGAACACTGGATCTCTAGAACCCGCCCCACCCTGCCTACTTCGCCGCACCACAGCCCGCTCTCCATCGTTTTCTCCCTTTCTCCATACTCCTGCCTCCTCCTCCTTCATGGCCCGAACCGTCCCACCCACCACCTCCGTCATAACAAGACTTGACCTGGTTTCTCCCCCTAACTTTGTCCCTTGCTCTTCGATCGTAGTTGCTAAGGGTATCTACGTATAAATATTAGAGGCACTGAGGGTTCCTATTCCAGTCACACATGCAGTAACAAACATTAAAATGCATTACAATCGCACTTTTTTTCAATTTGTTTTCTCCTGTTTGGGTAGTGGTTCAATGAAGTTAATTTATTACTATTTTATTAAAAATGTACAAGAGTGAAAGATGAGAATTAAAAATGTTTTTATAAAAAACATGTTTTCTGCTATCAAAACGTATTTCCGTTGAAATCTCGAAATCAATTTTCCGCAGCATTACATAATTTCTCCATGTAATATTTCATACCATAATTTCTCCTTTTATTACTCGGTATAAACGTAGGTATACGAGAAAGTAAAAAGGTTTGAATGTGTCTTTGGAGTATTTTGATGTAATTCTAATAGGAGTTATTGCATTTTTCCTGCGTTGAAAGATATGCTACCTGGACAGAATGGAAGTAGTATGCAGAATTTTGTTTGTATATTTTGTATTTTTCGTGAATTAAGACATAGTGGGTCTTAGATTCTTCTCCCAATGCTGAAAAAAATTAATAGTAATTCCCACTTTGAAACCCAATAAATCCCAAAACTCCCATCAAGTTGCAGACTAATTAGTCTATTACTGCATTTGCAAACGTTTGCGAAAAACGTATCTTAATCAGATTGAACGCCTATTTAAATAAAATAAATGCAATTTCGCCATATCAATTTGGATTCTGTCCTCTTCACTCTTCAACTATTAATAATTGTTGAAGAGATTGCTGTACCTTATCAATGTAAACAATTCTGCTCAGCGACCTTCTTAGACTTCGCGAAAGCGATTGAGAAAGTCACACACAGTGGATTGTTATTCAAATTACGTGAAAAAGGTCTCCCGGGATATATCTATTCTAAATAATCAAATAATTTTTGAATAATAGATCTTTTACAGTGAACAGAAACAATACCATATCCCTACCTACCCCAATTCTTGCCGGAGTCCCCCCAAGAGTCTCCCCCTCTTTCCAGTATCTTTAGTATCTTCACCGCAGATATTCCTTAATTATAAAACTGTGCTACGGCTCTCTCCGCTGATCTCACAGTTACTTATCTTCATATCCAATGACAATTTATGACGCAGTAAGTGACATGACTTGGGAATGTCCTCACTCAGAATTAGGGGTATGGTGCGCTAGTTTGCAGTTACTGGTGCCTTTGGGTCACTGTAATGCATGGATCTATTATATTATATAAATAAAAGCTAGCAGTTACCTGTAAAGAGGTAATGTCACTGATCTGATTAAATATATTAAAAAAGATATGGTGGGTGCACTGAGTTCGCGATGAATTGTGTATTGCGTAATAAGCTTGGGGCTTTAATTATAATTATGCACTAACACTAACCCTCGTTAACACGAAACCCATGGCACCGAAAAATCAAAAATTCGTTTTAAAAATTCGTGCTAACAGGGGAGTAAAATTTTATTTTTGGAAAACATTTTTTCTACACACGAATCATTTACTGTATTTAGGGACATGCACACTACTGGATAATTTATGCATGTCGTCACAGAAACACTCTAGTATATGATTTTATGATATATATTTCTCCCACATCTGCACTGTTACCAGATACAATATATCAATCCTAAATCTGTTTCTGACAATAACTCAAAAAATGCACACGAAAAGTAAATTACAGTATTGTAACGTGAAAAAAGTTAACATCTTCTTAGAGACGCTCTCCTCTCTATTGTTCAATTTTTATTGAAAACAACAACACTGAATGCTCCGATCGACAGTTTTAATCTGTCTGATAGACCAACACCAAGCGAATGCAGGACCAGTACCCTAACAAATGGGCCACGGACCGCGCACGATCTTTCCTTCCTCTTCCTTGTCCTATCCTTACTCCATACACAGACTTTCATTTACATAAGCTACTCGACCACACATGCCGGTAGACCAATTGGGATCTTAGAGCTTGACCCGGCTAGGGGCGGTTCCCTGCTTGTGGCAGCAAATATGCTAGTGAACATCAA
Source organism: Acheta domesticus (assembly GCA_031308135.1). Classification (NCBI taxonomy): domain Eukaryota; kingdom Metazoa; phylum Arthropoda; class Insecta; order Orthoptera; family Gryllidae; genus Acheta; species Acheta domesticus. Next base: position 59,975,683 of record JAHLJT010003656.1, read on the forward strand.
ACAAAATCGTTTTCTAAAAAGTAGCGCGGTCAGTGCTCAAGAGCAGCAAACAAAATGCATTCAAAGAGCTCTGCAACAAATTAAACATTTTAACAAAAACGATTCTTCACAAATCCTGCCCCAACTTACTATTCTGTGTAAAGAATACAAGAGTTATTAACATACCAAGGATATCAAACAGGTTGGTGTTCCACACCGCAGCACATGAAACGCAAACATTTGAATGCAGCGGTGACTTCCTTGGAGCATTTCTGTCGCATGACGTCAGAAGTCTCATAAGAAGTGATTGTTTTACCGGGTACGTCAACTACTAGGGTCATTCGTCTCCAAAGTGTAGTGCGTGTTTTTTGCTCGGGAGGTGGCGGTGGTCGGCTGCATGGCAAGATTCGGCGCCGACCTACCGTCGTCTAACCTACCGTCGTCTAACCTACCGTCGGCCGACCTACCGTCCCAAGCGGGAGAAAAGGTCTAAGCTCCCGACCAGTCTGCCGGCATGTGTGGTAGTATAGTGCATGTTAGTGTATGTGTGTAAGGGGAGAGGACAAGACAAGGAAGAGGTAGGAAAGATTGCGCGCGGTCCGTGGCCCGTTAGACAGTGTACTGCTCCGGCACTCGCCTGGTGTTGATCGAAGAAACCACGGAAAATTACCGATCGCTACCGCAGGCTTCTAGAATCCTCCTCCAAACAGCAACTGAATTCGACCTAACTGACAAGCCAGTGTCGAAAAACCTGCCACCGTCGGGACTCGAATGTAAGACCTCCCGGTCAGAGGGACTTCACTGATATCATTTGATGCCCTGAGCCACTTCTCCCGGTCATAAAATGTGCCGCACTGAATTCAGTGATTCTGTCGGTATGCGCAGTAAGAAAATGGGTGGAATAACACAATAAAATATTGGCATTTTCAATCAAATCCAAAATTGTTCCGTTGTTTTTGGATTTTTCCCGAGTTCCTGAGCAGCCAGCGAAACCACAGACACTTTTCACACGACGGGAGGCCGACAGAGTCATCTTTCTAGTTTCGCCTCTGTCACACATCGCAGCCCATTGTGTGTGCAGGCGGCCCACAGCGAGCGGCGCCACTTTACCGTGGTTGGCAAAGCCACTGACCGGCGAGCGAGTTTGGTTTGCGTTTGTGTCGGGGCTCGCTCGCCGGCGCCCTGGTGGGAGCCGCGTTGCTCACCTCCAGTGCGACCAGGCTGCGCCGGCACCGCCCAGTGCAAACCCCGCGGAAAGTGCCGCGCCGCGCAAACGCTACGCCGACGCCGCGCGGGCACCGCCGAGAAAAAGGGTGCGGTAGCCGGACTGGCGTCAGTCGCCGCAGCTCGTTGAATGTCAGCTTCTTCGCTTTGCACGTTACAGCTCCAGCTAATGCATACCTTTCGTTCGTTTTGCATTGATTTTTCATTCATTCATTCATGCATTTTTCATTCATTCATTCATGCATTTTTCATTCATTCATTCATGCATTTTTCATTCATTCATTCATGCATTTTTCATTCATTCATTCATTCATGCATTTTTCATTCATTCATTCATGCATTTTTCATTCATTCATTCATTTTCTCTCTCATTCATTCATTCATTTTCTCTCTCATTCATTCATTCATTTTCTCTCTCATTCATTCATTCATTTTCTCTCTCATTCATTCATTCATTTTCTCTCTCATTCATTCATTCATTCATTTCTCTCTCATTCATTCATTCATTTCTCTCTCATTCATTCATTTCTCTCTCATTCATTCATTCATTTCTCTCTCATCATTCATTCATTTCTCTCTCATTCATTCATTTCTCTCTCATTCATTCATTTCTCTCTCATTCATTCATTCATTTTCTCTCTCATTCATTCATTCATTTTCTCTCTCATTCAATCATTCATTTTCTCTCTCATTCATTCATTCATTTTCTCATTCATTCATTCATTTTCTCATTCATTCATTCATTTTCTCATTCATTCATTCATTTTCTCATTCATTCATTCATTTTCTCATTCATTCATTCATTTTCTCATTCAATTATTCATTTTTCGTTCATTCATTTTGTGATTATTTTCTACTAGGATTTACCAATTACAAATTACTGTCAGAACTGTACAGTTCAATTCATTCTTAGTGAACTGCTAAGTTCATTGGTCCCGTAAGAGTAGCGTATTTTTAGCCTCTAGAGGTGGCGGTGATCTTCTGCTGGAAAGCGAGATCCGGCGCCGACCTACCGTTGGCTAGCAGGGTTTCCCACAACCAGGTATCTCCCACCAACAGGACACCGCCCAGCCGGGATAAAATGTATGATCCCAACCGGTCTCCCGGCATATGTGATGGTGTAGTGCATGCGAGGGTCAGTGTGTGTAAGTATAGGGTGAGGATAGGAAAATGAAGAGGAAGGAAGATCGCACACAGTCCGTGGCGATTTGTTAGGATAATGCACCGGCATTCACATGGTGCTGATCTGACAAACCACCGAAAACTACCAATCAGAGCAGATGATCGCTAGAATTCTCCTCCAGACAACGACTGAATTCGACCTACCTGAGAAGCTAGTGTCAAAAATCTTGGCACCGTTGGAACTCGAACCTAGGTCTTGTTACAGAGCAAAGGTCTATAACATGAAACAAGGAATGTAAATAGCTAACGGAACCTTCGATGGAGAAAACTATGTCCAATATGGAAATAGGCGATGGTATCAATTCTGAAGAATATGGCGGTTGTAAACTGGAGGATCCAAAAGAAACAAAAAGAAGACTGTCGTAGATAAGGTGTTTCAAGTTGAAAACAAAAACTAATGACATAAGGTACAGAAGATTGTGTCACTCCAATTAGAATTCCATCATGAAGAAAAATGAACTCATACGTAGTGTGACGTCTCCATGAGATGAGGAAGAACACAGACACGGAGTTTGCTGTACATATTTATTTACAATAGTTATTTACAGTATGTACACTCCTAAGAAACACTCCTAAGGAACGCTGCTCTCCACAGCACACCGACTCCTGAGACGAGCCGCCTCAGTATTTGCCAAGAGAACCCGAGCTCGCTACACTAGCGCCGCCCCTCGTCTCGTGTCCCGTGGCGAAAAGCCACGCCTCGCAAGACGCTGCTCGCGATCACCTCCGCACATCGCTACGGTCAGCCTCGAATGCCATGGAAGCTTATTCCTCCCGCCTCCCTTCCGAGGCATCACGTGACGGACCTCCCACGCACAAAGTGCCATTTCCTCTCGAGATTTGGACAGGTTAGCATAGGTTAGATTATCATATTTAATAGCCTGCCATCCATCTGCAGACGATTTCTGTCGTCACACATCACTTGTGCGAACGGACAGCCACCTTCTCAGACACGCCCCCAGCTGAGAGACCCCGGGGGTCCAGCTGCCCCTGCGCGGCATGAGAGGACCAGCCCCTCCCCCTTGCACGACTTGTGCGGTCGGTCGAGCCCAGTGCTATGACGCTACTGTAGACTGGACAATGCAAACTTTTGGTATGTATCCTGCAACTACTGCCTCCAGCGTAAGTTCACTATGTTTTCATTCGCGAGCTTATCCCAGAAAACTTCTCACGACATTTTATCAAGGCTATTGTGACCTATGTGGACCAATTTCCATTCCACTTGGCGGCAGTAAATATATGCTTACTATTGTGGTTGATTATAGCCGCAGATATTTCGTAGTGTTTTTGAAGAAGAAAGACGAATGCTCTAGCAAAAGTTAGGAATTCATTAACCTTAGAGAAAACGAAACGAATCAAAGGGTGAAGTATATACGGACTGACAACGTGGGTGAATTTGTGAACTGTGTATGAATCTTATTATGAAATAAAGGGAATTAAGAGCGGACTCACGACCTAGTACTCCTCTCAAAGTAATGGTACCGGAGAGGGTGCCAGATCGTACAATTATTAACACAGCAAGGACCATGCTTTTATACTCTGGTTTACCGATGTTTTTTTTGGGGGGGATAAGGCTGTTAGAACTATCGTATATATGCCCTATAACATAATCCCTACCCCAGGAGATAAAAAAGTGACATATTGGACGGACACAATAACTAAAATATCGCCAATCAGAGTATTTGGATCATTTTTATCCACAAATTAAAAAAGGAAAGATGTAAATTTGATCCATGAGGCAAACAAGGAATATTTGTTGGATATTCACGTTGTAGAAGGTCGTGTACAGTCCACATCAACGTGTTATTGTGGAATCAAGAGGTGTTATTGTGGAATCAAGAGATGTTTTCAAGGAAGGAGAGTGCCGGCAATGTTCCAAACTCTCATGATATATTAAATTGGAACTAAAACTCGATGACAACACGAGAATCGAATGATATGACGTCCTTGCAAGAGGTAGAAACTCAAACATGTGGTATTCCTATCTTGATCGAGTCATTTGCGAAATACAAGTGGTACTGCGTCAACGGCGATTAATGTTGAACGTGATCCAGGATCTGTTTTACTTGACGGAACGGACGACACTGAAAAGGAAATGTCAATAGAAGAACCCAGGTTCGAGGATCTGCAAGAAATATAATACCTACGAAGCGAAATATCAAGCGACCGACAATTGCGAAATGAATGTAACAAAAAATTGCACCGAACCTACAGAGAAGGGAAGTAGGGAAAAGTGCAATTTTACGTGAATTAGATTGCTTGAAGAGATATAATACTTGGGAAATAGTGGATACTACCGTGTTAGGTGATACCAAACTCTTGAACTACAAATGGGTATTCAAGAGAAAACTGACAAATGCTGACGTTAAGTATAAAGCGCAACTTGTGTTGGTTCACGAAGTTATGTGACACTAGCGTACCGGGCGAGATCTCTCTCATGTTAAACCCCACATTTTCCCTATCCATTTGTCTATCCTTTGCATTAAGTTATTAAGTGTTGTTAATGAAACGTATTTATTTGTTTCAGAATATATAAATATAATTTCTAATGTACTTACAGAATATCAAACAAAGTAACAATGCATTGATGTTGGAAACAAATGTTCAATAAAGATTTATTCAGCATTATAGAGAGATATACTTGGAACAATTCACACTTCTTTAAAAACAACATTTGAAGAAATTATTCAATCTTCCTTGAGAGTTTGCTTTTTCTTTACCTGATTGTCACAAAAATATTAGGAAAAGGTTTTTACACCTGACAAAGCCTAGTAAAGTTTTGCGAAAATACCGAATCGGGCAGGTGTAACCCTACGCTTTGCAACATTATTTAACTTTCCTTGTTATGAGGAACAGAGGGGATTTTGGAGAGTCAGGACGCTAGCTTGCGGGGGTGCGAAAATTGAAAATTATCTGTATACTAAAAAGTATTGGATTATTTTCTGCGTTCTTACGTAACTCACGAAAAGCAATTCTACTCCAATAAATAATCAAGATAATATTTTTACCTTTGAGTACTAAATATCATTGTTACCATTAGAAACAGTTTAGTAGGCTTAGACTTCCCTTCGGTGCATGGAAATGTTGCTCAAACAATGTTTGCGTATTATAGAAATGAGCGAAACGAGTGTATAAAGAGGGGTATAATTACACGAATGGTATGTTCAAGAAAACGAACGACGATAGTAGCCAGTTTTCTTATATACCATGAGTAGAATTTATCCCTTTATACACAGGTTACGTTCAATATTTTTTCGTCTCCATTTAAGAATAATTTAAATTTTGAGAAATTTAAGAACATCTTGTACGATCCGAGGCATACATTTAATGACTATTGCTCGTGAAAAATACCTATTTTAGCGAGCCTTGCTCTGTGATTGTTTGCACTAAATATTTGCAAATGGAAGGTACTGAACATATTGCGGATAAAATATTAAAAGAAGCTGACAGTTATGAAAACATTACTTCCCAAGAAAAGTAAAGGTAGGTATGAGTATAATGTATAAATATTGTGGGAAAAAACTAATCACTTGCCACAATTTTGCTGTAGCGTACGTTTTAGAACTGGTAAACACAACTGACGTTTACATTTTTTACATTTGTCATTCTAAGACCTAATGGTTTACATGTAATTCCAGAAGTCAACTAGCTTAACGTTTAGTTCCCCAATTTAGTTTTTTTATTCGTTGTTTATATGTAGATATAATTTCTTATTGTAGGTGCGTATCTCTGATATAAATTTTTGTTTATGTTTCATGGCCGACTGGAAATACTTCGGATACGTCTGTGTTATAATTTCTTAATTAATCGATTTGGATCCTTTTCTGAATTCTCATTGGTAGGTGTGGAGTTTTTATTGCACGGTGGAATTTTAATTGCATGCTTACTATTAACATAGAGATAATCAACAATTTTTCCTGTAATTAATGAATATATTTAGATGAATAAACGAAAAAATATCTTAACGAACCGACACCTTGAGTTTAATATCAACTCGTATTATTGACAGTACGAGGTTGCTGCTGGAGTTGATGTACTTGTTTGTTGTGGCCAGACACCACCAACATTTAAATCGTGCGTTTGTACTGCGATCGTTGGCAGTTGTCAAGTGACTTGCCATATTCTATAATTTTAAATTTAATTGCTTTTTACTTTCCCGTATACGTACGTATATATGGGTAATATACGTAGTATAGGGAAAGTTATGTAATGCTGCGGAAAATCGATTTCGAGATTTCAACGGAAATACACGTTTTGGGGTCACCTGATACCGAAAAAGTGGGTCTTTTCAAAACGTCCGTCCGTCCGTCCGTCCGTCCGTCCGTCCGTCTGTTTGTCTGTCTGTCTGTCTGCCTGCCTGTCTGTCTAACCGTCCGACCGTCTGTAAACAACTCTAGCGCGTAAACCATACCTGCAATTTCTTCCAAAATGGATATTCCCCGGTTGATCTGCGTCCACTCGTGACGCTTTGATTTTGAAAAAGCTTTCTTCAAAATTTGAGGGTACTTTACATGAAGCCCCGGGACATTTTCGAAATTTTCTCAAAACCGCTCCAAATTTGTTCTTTAAATTTCTTGTAAGAATAGAGTAAAATACATTTATTAAGGTGGCATAAATCCCATCTTCACGGTTGAGTCTGAATATCCGAAAATTGCCAAAGATTGATTTTTTTCGGCGTCTTCCTAGAACTACAAAATTGAAGATAGAGATTTTTTCCTTCAAATAAAATTAGTTGTCCAAAGTGAGTTCTTTTATTAAGGTCATGTACGTTTTTTTGAAAATTTTAGTAGTTTTTGCGCAATTTGCACGCAATATTTGAAATTTTAAAAAATTACAAAGAGCAGATTTTTTTTCAAAAACGGCTCCAAAATTTTTCTTTAAACATTTTGTAGGGGTAGTGCTAAATGTGTTCTATGAGATGGCATTAACGCCATATTCCTCTGTTCTTTTGTTTTTTCAAAAATTGCAAAAATGTAGTTTTTTTTCTTGTCTCTCACGTCGTTAATATTTACATTAGTGGCGATTTGTTCACATTATTAATTAATGAGTATATATGCTTTAAATAATGTCAAATAAAGTTTCTCGAAAATTGAATAGTTTTCTGTGAAACTAGCTCAAAACGCCAGTTTCTAATAAATGGTTTCAAATTTTTTGTTCAAACTTTTCGAACTGATAGTGCTAATTGCACTCTTTAATATGGCGTAACGTTAATTCGGGGGTATTATTTTGTTTTATCAAAAATTACAAAAAATGTATTTTTTTTTTAAATTATCCCATACGGCTAAAATACACATCTCCAGCAACTTGTAAACACTATTCAATTTGTGAGTGTAAGTGCTTCAAATGAATTTAAATGACGTTTTTCGAAAACTCAAAGCTTTTCTGTAAAAAAGAGCTTCAAATTTAGCATTTACAGTAGCGCTAAATGCCATTTTCTTGAAAACGGCTCCAAATTTTTCAACGGAAATTGCCATTTAGGGCAAGGTTTAACTGTTTTTTATATTCTTAAAATAACAGTTTTTTTCTACTATTGGGAATCCAAAAAATTAATAAAATATTTTTAAAAAAAAGTAGTTTGGGCGGCGATAGATGGCAGCTGTCATGAGTATTGCAAGGCCGAATAGCCGAGACCAAGCGAAATAGAAAACTAATACAGGAAAGTCTGTGCCATTCTGTAGCACCACTAGTTTAAATTAATGCACATAGTATTGCAGGCTAGCGCGTTTTGATTTTTGATTTTCATTTATTTCAAGCTATTTTACTTAAGCTATTTTTTTAAAAATTGTACTTTGTGTTGTGCCACACACACTACCTCCGCGTACCCGTGCGAGACCCCTTGTATGTTAAACCCCACACTCATCCCTATCCTTCTATTTCCATTCTAAGAGGGAAAGTTGTTAACGAAACGTGTTTCTTTGATTAGAAATATATAAAGATAACTTGCAATGTACTAACACTATATCAAACAAAAATAAAAACAAGCAATTGATGTTTAAAAGAAATTTTCAATAAAGATTTATTCAGTACTATGGAGGATTTTCTTGGAATCATCTCAACGCTTCCTTAAAGACATTAAAACAATTAGTCAATATTCTTTAACAGTTAGCTTTTTGCTTTTCGTGATAATCACAAAAAAATTAGCTTTTTACTTTTGAGAAAGCTACATGTCTGAACCCCCTGACTTGAAACTTTCATTGAATCACTGCTGATAACGAAAACACTGCTAGAGGTAGAACACAAACACAGTCTTCTCTCTTCACTGTACACCAACAAACTTACACAATTAGGTACACAGCACTTGTAGACCACGGAAAAACGTTAATTGAATGGTTTCATTACACGCATGAGAAACAATCTTCATAGGTAACAAGAAACTATTAGTAGTACTTAAATGTTGCTGGAGAGCGAATCATTAATTAATGATTATGCAAATAAACCTCGTCAGACTGCACAAACTACAGTGTATACAGAAAGCGTAAATATAAGATTGAGAAATGTACGCCTTCTAAGCGTGTCGTCACAAAATGTGTACCTGCAACAAGGGCTGAAATATACATGTGGCATTGGTAGTATCGAAGCGCCGAAGCGAAAAAATTGAATGTCAAAGAAAGTCTCATCTTGTAGATTAAGGTGTGAAAAACGTTTCTTTGGCCTAAAATTTGAGTTTTTAAGGCCCTAGAATGCTTGGTTTATGAGTTATTTGAGAATATAGAGTCGAAAACATTGGTAAATATTGCGGGTTGTATTTGACATGAGTATTTAGGTTTTTTTTAAAACAAATCCTTCATATTTTTAAAGTCAAAGTGCAATTCGTCACGTCTCCGTAAAATTCTCTTTCTTTAGAGACGTCATTTATAAAGATTAGTTGCGTGTGAGAGCCGCAAAGAAAATGTATACTACTGAAATAATATAGGAGACGAATTTAAGAGAACGCGGCTTAAACTGTGTTAGAGTGATCCGTGGGTCTTTACGAATCAAAATCCTAACGAATTTGTAGAAATTAATTTTTCCATGACCTTTCAAAACTTAATTTTCAAAAATAAATTTAATTCAGGACAAAAGTCTATCTTGAATAATGTCCCATGGGAGCGTTAAAAATAACCTTTGTATGGAAGTGGTGGGCGGCACGGATCACGTCAGGTGTGAAAGAGAGGAGAGAGAGAAAGGGAGGGGAGGGACGTGTCCGTGAAGGCAAGAAGGGGACGAAACGATGGAAAACGGGCTCGAATGGAGCGTGGCGTAGCGGGGAGAGCGCGGGGTGGGGCGACGCGGGGCGGGACTAATCGGAGGGATGCGGGTTCGAATCACGGTGTAAGAGATATAGGTTTGTTCACTCCCAGTCTAAAACTGAAGCTAATGTGAGGCTAGTTCTTACAGCTCTCGCTATGTAAGCGCTGCGAACGACTTGGTCATTTTCTTGGGGCAAGAAGGCTTCTGTTGAAAGCACGGTGAACAGTGGACTTGACTGATCTCTTCGTAGTAAAAATGTTATTCCGGAATATGAAGTAAATTCAGAAGTTTCCAAAGTGAGTCGAAAATCAAGATATTAAAAAGAAATAGGTTGAAGTTTTCCCCAGAAAAGAAGAAAATTAAATGACAATGATTATATTGCGTCAAAAATTTCAACACTGAAAATGTTATGCGAAATGTGGTAAGTACATAATTATACCAATTATTCAACTTACACTATCAGTTAATTATCAAAAATATACACAATCATTGTAAAATCATTCACAATCAATATTGTGAAAATTAACAACCAAACTGGTATGGTCATTATTGATACACCAATTCGGAAAAAAATTCCACGACTTAAATTGTGCAATCAAAGAATATAATGCAGAATGCAAATTGAAAATTGCAGAATTTGCATGCTAAAAACTAAAAATATAAAATAATCCAAATAGATTTGCAGGTGATGTTTTAGGGAATGTTTACAATGTTAAACATGCATTTGAAATAAGTTTTCAATAATATTAAAAAATTAATAAGGTAACTTATAGAGGATATGATTTACAGACCATACCTGAAGATAGAATTTGGTATAATTAAAATGGTAATTTTTAAGATTAATAAATGTAAGAATTTATTTGTTTATCTTATTATTTTTCATTCTTGTTTAATTTTGTTGAACTTTCAGTGGTAATGTTGGGCAAAGACACAGATACTGTCATTGGAACACCATGCCTGTTCATAAAAGATATTTGACGACTGTGATCCTCATTCTGAACTTTATTGGTATGGTAAATGTGTATCTTGTTTTTTGTATACTATATTTTAAATTAATATTAATTATTGATTTTTTCTAATTGTATGAAATTACAAACTTCATGAAGTGTAATTAAGAATTAAAAGAATTAAAAATATATTTTCAAACTTTTTTATTTTCAGAAGATGATTATAAAACAATTTTGAGGGAAGCAACTGTAATTCATGAAGAAGATTAATTGAATGTATCCAAAGGGTGTTAGACAAACTTGTTAATGTTTGAAAAAATATTTGAGGATAAACAAATGGTTCGTCTTCTTCGAAAATCATAGGACATAATTGTGAAATATGAACCCGAGAAAGTGTTTTTTGCATTGTTGACACGATATGATTATAAAAAGGCCACTGAGGCATGGAGGTTCTGTATATAAATATTGTAGTAAGAACATGGATCATTCATGGTGGTGATATTCTGTGCAGTGGTTCCAAAAAATACCTTCAAGAATGACCTTCATTTTTCATTCTTGAAATTAATTTTATGATTTTGCAACCATGTTGCGTTTCTATTGATAACATGGTGTGAAGTGAAAGGAAGTGGTTGTTAGGTTTTCATAGAAGTTAATAGAGAGAACACAATTCAGATAACTGAGCACCGTGTAAACCGTTTCATGAATAGTATGGAAAATCTTTCACAGTAAAATGTAGGATTGTGGGAAAATGCAGGTAAATTTCAGGTGAAAGAAATATTAAAACTACAAAAATAATGTGTTACAACTATAGCACAAATTGGGTCATGCATTTCGCATAAAAATACTTTCAATAATTTAAAATTCTTGCCTTCCGATGTTTATCAACACCCACAACCATGATATTTTCAATTGAAACACAACATAGCCCACTTCTATTTACCACCATAGCATTACAAATAGACAATAACACAATCATAACTGTGTGTGAAAAAACCCCTACATAAGCAGAAATTATGATATTCTACCTGTCACCAGATGTCATGAAAAGTTAACAAGAATATCATAAGGCTTTTCTCAAAAGTAAATTATTATTATTATTATTATTATTATTATTATTATTATTATTATTATTATTATTCACAAATTCGTAGTCAAAGCAATTTTACAATGAATGGTTTGCACCGTTCTAACAGCATTTTGAAATTTAAGAACAGGCAAATGAATGTTAATAATGATAATTCTGCAATATATGTAAAATTTATATATAAGTTACTTATATAACATTTATGTACATTAATATATTTAGGAAATTAAGACTGTATGTAAGCTCTATATGCATACTGTTTGTAAGTTGGTTATGTGATTTTGAGAATTGTAAGTCATAAAATTGTAATTATTTCAGAAAATAATATGTACAAATCGAATATTATTAATATTGAAATAAAGAATTGAGTTGAGTTATAATAAACTACATTTTTTTAATTTGTAAAATATTACTAGAAAATTATAATTGACACAATGTTGCAAAGAACAAACCTGTTGACTGCTGAGCAACATGAACGTCAAATGAATGATAAATCATTGTTTAAGTGATTTTCATAAATGTAATCCCTATTGTTTTTTGTTGTTATAACTCCAACTCCTGTTTTTAAATGGAAATCCTCATTCTCTGGTACTTAAATCATATAAATGCAAATACGCATGGCTCTCGCTACAAAAGATTTCAAAAAAATTAACATCCCTGTCAGTCTGTATAATAGGTCTTAAAAGATCTCGGTACATTTACAGTAGCGGTTCCCAATTATGTGTATTCAGCGGCGGTTATAGCTTTCTTGCAACGAAAACACCAGGAAATACTAAATGCGTGAGACGCCATCATCAATGCCCAATCCGATGGTGCGCACCGTCCAGATAAGCGAGGAACGAGACTCAAACTGGCTTCAAAAATTTTGTCCAAAAGGCGGCTAGTTGACACACCTATATATCTTACACAGTGTTTGAATGAAAGAATATTGAGTCCGGAGCGTTTCAACTTCTCAGATTAATAGTCCCGTAAGCGAGGTGTAAGTTAGATCCCTAGAGAACGCGGTGTTACCCTCTTCCCGATGGAACAGCGGGATACAGTGCCTTCTTACAAGTCAGCCTGTGGGGGACTCCTCTTCAGGTATCTACCTTTGCGCGGTACCAGCCTAACCGCTGGTCAAGATCTAACGGTCGGTTTACCAAATACTTTTTGAGTATGGCTTAGTTAAGTCATATAGACGCGTTTAAGTCGTGCTTTGTTCGTCGTTTCACCACCCTTTTGAATGCTTAGCGAAGTTTAACTTAAAGCATCTGAGAGTTGGTTGCCAATTCTGAACCCTGCTAAAACAGCCAGTAACCATAACCAACCTTGTTTGTGAACCTTGTTTTGGTTCTGCTTTGTAGTCTAATGTAAAACTTGGAAGTTGAGAGTAGATACGGGATCATGTAAACATAACCTATAAAACACTTGCCAAGCAAAATTATTACTTGCGAGGCAATTACGAACCAAAATATTAAAATGTTTATTTCGTTAATAATTAGGAAGTAAACTTGTAAATTCCAGTCGGTCTTCAATTAGCTCCAAAACATGAACTATTGTCATCTTTGATAAGCGAATGCGGGTGACATCGAGCTTTTCGAAATATTCGAACGGTTGACGATCCACCTCGTCCTACAAGAAGGCTTCTCAAAGCTTTCGTCTTCACAATAGTCGCAGCTATCGCTATCAAAAACAACACTCGACAATACGCTCGCCATTTTAACTGTTTTTGCGTCATAAAACACAACTTAAAATGGATAAGTTCCGTTGAGAGGGGTGCTTAAATTTAAGTCAAACTTACCGTTTAAGTTCGCCTTACAGGGTTTGGTGAAACGGAAATGTCTCCTAAGTTTATCCTTGAATTCTTAAGACAAACTTAAAATTTTAAATAATGGTGGTAATCTGTCAAATTATCTGACAGTATAGTCTGACAGAAGCAGGCTGCAGCCGAGTAAGTGGGGCGTAGTGGGGTTTCATTATAGAAGGAATGTATTCCTTTTATTTTCTAATAGATAATTCTGTTAAATACCTAATAAACGCTGGATAATTCACCTAAAATTATTCCAAAAGAAATAGATAAAAAATAAAAGGAATAAATGAATACTTGCGAGTTGTACTTTACGGCGTGGATATTCATTTGGCATCTACCCCAATCACTACTGTTTACAGACCCGTATATTTGCCCTTTGACGTGAAACAAAGAATTAAATGCAAATTCGCTCCCCAACAGGTGTATTGACGCAACGAAAAGCGAAGCCCAAACTCAACAATCCTCTACTTCTCTTACAAATTACGAGCGTTTTGCATACACACACGCGCGATAAAACAAAGCAAAATGTGATGAATGTGTCGCTTGCCTTCATGAGAGGCAGAAAGACAATTGTTGATGGAACGCTTTCACTAGAACGAGCGAAAAGTAATAAATTCGTACTGTCGGTTGTGCAATTCTCCCTCCAAGACAAATTTTATTTTGAGTATCTATAACTAAAGTATTTCCGGTTGTATTGATTTATTGATAGGAATTCCGGGCGCGTCAACTGCCAAGGTCATTAGCCACAAAAGTGTAGTGCGTGTTTTTTCTTCGGGAGGTGGCGGTGATCTTTCCCGGCTGGATGACGAGATCCGGCGCCGACCCACTGTCGATTAGCGGGGTTTCCCTCAACCAGATGTCTCCCACCAGCGGGGCACCGCTCCAGTCGGGACAAGCTCTAAGCCCTCGCCGGTCTCCCGGCAGGTGTGGTACTGTAGTGCATGTTAGTATAAGTGTGTGTGTAAGGGGGGAGGATAGGACAAAGAAGAGCAAGGAAAGATCGTGCGTGGGTCGTGGCCCGTTTGTTAGGGTACTGCTCCGGCATTCGCGTGGTATTAATCAGAGAAACCAAGAAAAACTGCCGATCAGAACAGCGGCCAGCTAGAATTCTCTTCCAGACAGCGGCTGAATTCGACCTAACTATTATGCTAGTGTCGAAAATCCTGCCAGCGTCGGAACTGGAACCATAGGACCTTCCGGTCAGAGGTACTGCAGTGACATCAGTTGACGCCCTGAGACTCCTTGGCCGGTGAAATGTGAAATTCAATGCAAACGTGAAAAATTAATGCCGATCAGTCAGAAATATTGTTTAGCAGTTTTTAAGTGCATACGTACAGTATACCATACGTACAGTACGCGTACGTAGCGTACAATACAGTAAAAAGCACTGTACGGTACTAAAGAACAAATGTGATTGTACTAGGCTAAAGTGAGTTCATGACGGTTCACGTTGCTTTAAATGCAAAGTTTCACAGGTGAATGTTGCATTTTATTTTATTTTTTTTACTTTCCCGTATAGGTACGTATATATATATATATATATATATATATATATATATATATATACATATATATATATATATATATATATATATATATATATATATACTAGTATAGGGAAAGCTATGTAATGATGCGGAAAATCGATTACGAGATTTCAACGGAAATACACGTTTTGGAGGTCTCCTGATACCGAAAAAGTGGTTTCTTTTCAAAAAGTCCGTCCGTCCGTCCGTCCGTCCGTCCGTCCGTCCGTCCGTCCGTCCGTCCGTGAACAACCCTAGAGCCTAAATCATAAATACGATTTCTTCCAAAATGAATATTCCCCGATCGGTCTGGTTGCACTCGAGGTGCCGCGATTTTGAAAAACATTCTTCAAAATTTGTGGGTACTGTACATGAAGCTCCATGGACATGTTCAAAATTTTCTCAAAAAGACTAAAAAATTTTTCTTTACATTTCTTGTAAGAATAGAGTAAAATACGCATATTAAGGTGGAATAGGTATTTTCAGGGTTAACTCTGAATTTTCGAAAATTCCCCAAGTTTGAATTTTTGTCGGCGTCTTCGCACAGCTACAAAATTGAAGATAAGAGATTTTTCTTCCAAATAAAATTTGTTCTTCAAAGTGAGTTATTTCATTGTCATGCACATTTTCTTGAAAATTTTAGTAGTTTTCTGGCAATATTGTGCGAAATATTTACAATTTTAAAAAATTACAAAAACAAGATTTTCTCAAATATGGCTCCAAATTGTTTCTTTAAACTTTTGGTAGGGATAGCTATAAATGTACTCTATGAGATGACATGAATGCCACATTGCTCTTTTCTTTTCTTTTTTCAAAAATAACAAAAATGTAATTTGTTTGACATGTCTTTCACGTCGGTAATTAGCGGAACTTTTAAAAATTAGGTATTTGTTCGTACAACAGATAGGAAGTGTGAAGGCGGGGGTGATACAATGTACGAAGATGCACATGAAATTAAGAGCTCTTTTCCGAAAACGAAACTTATGCACGTCTTCATTGCACGAAAACTTCCCGACAACCATTGTTATTCAATGCTCAGCGATATTCCAAGACATTAATGGGTTACTTTGGCAGGTTTATTTTGACATTATTTCATTCATTACTTGCTGTAAAAACAGAGTTAATTGATCGTGCCACAGACCGTCTGCTAGTTAGTTACGACCTAGGAAAATTCCAGAAAGTATTCGTCGCAACGCCAAATGAAGAAAGAGGATTACAGCGAGCAGAGGAGAACGATCATAAAGCCCCGCCCACTTCGCCATATTGCGCGCCGGCTGGGCCCCGCCGCCACTCGAATGCCGCCGCCAAGTGGCCGAGAGGGCGAGGGCGAGGGCGGAGGAGGGGGTGGAAGCAGCGGAAAAAGACGACGCAGCGCGTACTTCAAGAGCGCCCTCAGACAGGGCGTTGGCGGTGGCGGTGGCAGAGGTGGAGGCGGAGGCAGAGGCGGAGACGGTAGTGGCGGTGATGACAGCAAGGGTTTTGGGGGTAGTCTAAGCGGTGGTAGGTGACGGGGGACTTAGCAATGTTCGTGGCTGTGGCAGTGGTGCTGACTTTGGTGGTAGTGACGGTGGTAGCGTCGGCAGCGGTAGGTGACGGGCAGAGTGGTGGGGCAGTAGGTGACAGGCAGAGAGATAGGCTGTTGGCGGGAGCGAGGGCGGGGGCGGGGCCTGGGGCGGGGGTGGGGGCTCGGGCACCTAAACCATACGTAAAATTTCCAAAATGGATATCGATTCAATTCCCCGGTCGATCTGGCTCCACTCGAGACGCCGCGATTTTGAAAAACTTTCTCCAGAATTCGGGGGTACTTTACATGAAACACCCCGGACATTTTCAAATTTTCTCAAAAACGGCTCCAATTTTTTTCTTTAAACTTTTGACAGGGATAGTGCCTAATGTACTCTATGAGATAAACATCACTCTATTCTTTTGTTTTTTCAAAATTTACAGAAAGGTAATCACTTTCTTACGTCGTTAATATTTACATTAGCGGCGATTTCTCTACAATATTGCATTTATGAGTACACGTGCTTTAAAGAATGCCATATAAAGTTTCTCGAAAACTGAATAGTTTCTGTGAAAACTCGCTCAAAATTCCGCTTTTCCAGAAACGCACAAACGCCATTTTCTCATAAATGACTCCACTTTTTTTCAAACATTTCGCACGGAGAGTGCTAATTGCACTCTTTACTATGACATAAAGTTCATTTTAGGGTATTTTTTTGTTTTTTCAACAATTACACAAATCTTTTTTTGAAAGATCTCACACATTCTTAATACGTACACTTCCAGCAATTTGTAAATGCTATTGTATGTGTCAGTTAAGGGGTTTCAAATGACTTCTAATAAAGCTTTTTGAAAAATAAAAAAAAATTATGTGAAGAAAGAGCTTCAAATTTCGATTTTACAGCGGTGCTTAAACGCCATTTTCTTAAAAACGACTTCAATTTTTTCAAAGAAAATAGCTATTTAGAACGAGGTTTTACTGTTCTCTAATATTATTAAAATAATATTTCCGTTCTACGATTAGGTAACCGAAAAATTAAGAAAAATAAAAAAAATATATACTTTGGGCGGCAATAGTAAACAAATTTTCAAGAAAATTTACTTCGGCCAGTTGGCAAGAGTATGTGGCAAGTCCGAATAGCTAGCCGAGACCAAAGGAAAGAGAAAACTAATACGGGACAATCTGTGCCCTTCTATAACACCACTAGTTTCTATATTTATTACACCGCTGTTTCGTTGCACTTTCATTATTTTTCACTTTGTCAGATGGTTTTCTTATATCCCTCATTGTTGATGTCGTTATATTTTTATATCCTGTACAAATTTGTACGAGCCTTATAATAAATCATTATACTACATAGTTATTTACGCTCATTCAAAGCCAATGTACCCTTATTTGCGAACGCGCTCCTGTGGTATACTCATGAGCAGCCAACGTAGCCGACTGGGGTTTATTTCTGATCACGCCTCGTATAATCAACATCACAAGAAATATGAAATGAAAATACGAACTTATTTTTTAATCATTAAAACTCTTACAATATTTTTCCGGAAGTCTTCAAGTCAAAAGACAGTTGAATTTTCTCACTAAGCTTACAGTAAATTACATTTTATATACGAATGTTATAATCTATTAAAGATTATAACAATTCAAGAACATTTCTATTCAAGAAAATAATTTTTAGCATTACCCGAATTTTTCGTAATGCCACAATTTAGAGATTTTGGAGCAATTTTAAATAATCAGGAGAGAAGCACTCGGAGATTATCTACTTAAAAAGTGTATTTCATTGTCTTGTAAGACACATTTGCTAAGAAAACTAAAAATGTTGGCTTTCTTCTCAAATCAACGAACATGAGGGCGAACAATTTCATCCCTACTAAATAATATGCCAAGGAAATTTTCCATTTGTTTTATTTATAAAATGCCAGCGACAGCGTCAACAAAACCCCGTACTTTTGCTATTAGTAGATTCAGCATTGTGCCAATGATGCATCAAACAGATTTAAACAAAAATGTGCCAATGAACTATGAGAATGCCAGAGAATGCCAATGAACTATGTACAATTTTGTAGATTCTGTTTCGAAGAAATGCACAATCTAAAAATATTACCCGAAACTTAGGTTACTATGCAACTCGCGTTACAATATTGCTTGAACTCTTAAACAGACGCCCTTAAGACACGGCTATCGATCTTAGAAGGGAATCTCGTGCTGTATTTCTGTGATGGTAACCTTCAAATCAATTTTTTCTTTAGTTCAATTTATTAAAACTAATGAGGAAATATGAACTATTTGTAGTACTGTCCTTAGATGTGTAAACACGTGCAAAACAAGGCTACGTGGAGTATTACAGAACTTGTTTCGAAATTCCTAACTGCCCGCTCGCCTCGCCCGCAAACTTCTCGTGCCGTAATAATCGCCTTTGCAATCTTGCGCCCTAAATATTATAGTACAACTGCTAAAACGTGGAAGTCGACTTAACACCGCACACTGATTCCCTAGCAGACGACTTGCAAAAGGAGATCTTCGTAATACTCATGAAATAATTCTCCCGAAACTTTATTTTAATTTTCATCCGCGCCATAGACTGTTTGAGTGTAAAAGTCGCCGGTCACATTGATCTGTGGAATTTATAATGTTTTGCTCAAACGGATTAAAGCATGGAAACGTCTAAATAGTTAATGGAACTAACAAACTAGAAATGGACCTCGTGATCCTAACTAATGATCTCTCTACACGTATCACCCAACGGGTTACCGTCCAAGCCGGGACACGTTCTACGCTTCCGACATTTGTGGTAATGAAATTCATGTAAGTGTGTGCACGTTTGTGTGGGGGGAGGGTATCCGAAGAAAGAGGAAAGAAAGATCGTGCGTGGTCCATGACCGGTTTGAGAAACGATCAAAACCTACACATGTGATCAGCCGGCCGCTAGAATTCTCCTCCAGAAAACGGCTGAAATCGATCTAGCTATCTAACAAGTGTCACCTCTGACAAAATTCGAATCCTAGGACCACCCACTCGGTCAGAGTCGCTACAGAAACAGCGACAATTCTAAACTCAACCGGTGAACTTCATGGCCCTATTGCTCACATTGGCGGTAAAATCGTAAATAAATGGAGTGCTTTGGTAAAATAAAACCGACCTAGAAATACAATAATTGACAAAACCAAAAGTATATATTGATCAATATTTAGTGAATTACATATATTTTGTATTTTATTTCTCAGATTCCATATATATATATATATATATATATATATATATATATATATATATATATATATGTCATGGACAATAGTCAAATGAATTAAAATCTTGTATTTTGAAATATTTGAAGTAGGTATTTCTACCACAGGACGATAAAATCTCTCTTCATTGAGAACTGTAGCTGTCATGAAATTATTTCGTAATTCGAAAAAAATATTTCGAAAGGCAAACGCAAGGTACTTCGTTATCTCCTTTCGATATATATTTGAATATCGTCAGACAGATTCATTCAACTTCCCTTAGATGAGGATATCTTCCTTTAAACTTCTCTCTCAATGTCAATTATTTTAAAGAGTCCAGAATTCACTGTTTGAAAATGTGTCAATGGAAGTGAAGTTTTTTCCCTAACATATCGCTTGAGAAGACAATACATTAAGTTGAAAAGATGTTGCAGTATTTCTTCCTCGGTTAACACCGCTTTCAGACCGGTGTTCAATAACAGAAAACGACAGCCGAAGCTTAGCTTATTACCCGCACCATTCTGATCGGGTGTGCGGTCGGAAATAAAGTCGGTATTGTGTTATTTTTGTTTGTTTGTTTGTTTTTCGCAAATAGGCCGCCTTGGACAACGCGTGCATGCACCCTGCATTTACGGGGACTTAACTTCATTATTTCGGTAGCAGGTGCATGTAATTTTTATTAAGAGATCAGCATTTAGCTGGATCCTATTTTTATTCCCCGGGGTTGTTAGCCCTGTAGGTACGGAAGATGAAATAATTATGATAATGAGGGGTAAAAAGACGACACACACACACAAACTCAAATACACCCATGTCTGAGGCGGGACTTGAACCCGCGATCCTTCTGTCCGAGATCGCCACGGCATTACTGCATTAGCGATCTCCGCTATCCGGATTGGTGGTATCGTGTTTTATTAATTGATACAAAATATTTTTATGTTTATCTTTAAAATTACCCTATGTTAACTGTGATATATTGGCATAATAAAGAAATATGTTTGATTCCCCTGAATAAGGCAAGAAGTCGTGAAAACTAATTTTTAAAGGAATACTATTGGGTGATTATTTCAACTCATGTTACCACGAGAATAAACAGACAACTCAATTTATTTTATGTTAATCATCGACATACCTTCTTTGTTCCAGTAAAAATAAACAGACAACTGCACTTTCCCCTCAATACACATAGGCAGAAAATAGTAAAAAAGAAAAGGAATTCAAGTAATCTGATTAAACACAAATGCAGAGAATAATTCGTAGAATCGTATAGATTACTTATCATATTTTTCAAAACACATTGACTTACTAGCGTAATCACGGGCTCAAAGATGTATACTGTGGTGATCGTGACACGCAAGTGATTGACAGGAGTTGATCTTATTTTATAAGGGTTGACATGTAAAGAGAAAGAAAAAAGTTAAAACATGCATGCAGTAACAGATGTCGAGAAAAAACCACAAAGAAAAGTTTATGGTGGCAGAGTTTGATAGTGTCCCTTGCTTATATCCTAAAAATTAAAAACACTAGCATACGACGGGCACTAAGTAAATTGTATCCGCACGGAAAAGCAATACACACAAACACGCGACGTGCACTAAGAATAGTGTATTCGCACGGAAAAGTAATTCATACTAATAGGAACACTTCGCACGCTTATAGTGCAGGGGTCGTAAAAGGATTAGTGCGATGTTCTTGACTCTAATTTCCACTCAAAGCCATTTGCAAAAGTACCTAGACAGTCACTCTTGAATTGAACTCATCGATTCGTGACTCTATCACCACTCATAGTAACCAACTTGTTTATTGCTTCATTAATTTCGATATCGATAGACAACACTATTAGTAGCCATTGTTTCCTCACAATATGAACTATCTTCCACGATCGCGAAAGGTTACGAAAGGCAGCTGCCTTCACAGCGTCTCTCAGCGGAAGGTCCTACAATTCGAGTCCCAACGGTGGCAGAATTTTCGACATTAGCTAGATAGCTAGGTAGCATTCAATCGCTCCTTGGAGGAGAATTCCAGCGGCGGGCTGCTCTGATCGATGGTTTTCCGTGGTTTCTCCGATCAACACTATGCGAACGCCGGAGCAGCACACTAACAAACTGACCACGGACCGCGCGTGCGATCTTTCCTTCCACTTCCTTGTCCTTTCATTACCTCTTACTTACTTACCGGGAGAGATAGCTCAGTGCATCAACTGATGTCACTGCAGTCCCTCTGACCAGGAGGTCCTAGGTTTGACCTTGTCAGCTAGGTCGAATTCGGTCGCTATCTGGAGGAGAATTCTAGCGGTCTGCTGCTCCGATCGGTAGTATTCCGTGGTTTCTCTGATCCACACCAGGTGAATGCCGCAGCAGTACCCTAACAAACGGATCATGGACAGCGCGCGATCTTTCCTTCCTCTTCCTTGTTCTATCAACACCCCTTACACACACATACATTAACATGCACTACACTACATACCGGGAGACGAGTCAGCAGCTTAGAGCTTATCCCGGCTGGTGCGATGTCCCGCTGGAGGGAGATACCTGGTTGAGGGGGAACCCCCCCCCGCTAGTCGACGGTAGGTTGGCGCCGGATCTCGCCATCCAGCAAGGAAAAGATCAATGTCACCTCCCGAGGAAAAAATCATACACTGCACTTACGGGACTAATGATCTCTGTAGTTGACGCGCCCGGAATCACGAAACAATCAATTACCCCTTACGTACACACACTAACATGCAATTTACGACAACGTATGTCGGGAACTTAGAGCGTGTTCCGACTGGGGCGGTACCCCGCTGGTGGGCAACACACTGGAGTGGGAAACCCCGCAAGAAGACATGTAGGTTTACGCGGATCTCACGTTCCACCAGGGAATGAGCATCACCACCTCCCGGAATAACACGCATTCAACTCACAGGAATAATTACCATAGTAGTTGACGTACCGTAAAACATCGAATGCTCACTAACTCAACCTTTCAGCTGAGGAGGCTCAGGCCAACTGATATTCCTGTAGTTCCTTTGACCAGGAGGTCCTAGTATATTAGACCCGACGGGTGGCAGGATTTTCGACACTAGCTACACAGCTAGGTCGAATTCAGCCGTTGTCTGGAGGAGAATTGTGTCGGCCAGTTGCTCTAATCGGTAGTTTTACGTGGGATCTCCGAACAACACTAGGCGAGTGTCGGAGCAGTAACTAACAAACGGGCCAGAGACCGTGCGTGATCTTTCCTTCCTCTTCCTTGTTCTATCGTAATCCCTTACTTACACACATGCACTACACTACCGCACATATTGGGGGCTTATAGCTTGTTTCAGTAGAATTGGTATCCTGCCTGGGGAGATTCCTGGAGGGGGAAATGCTCAATTAGCCGGCGTGTAAGTCGGCATCGGATCACACCAGAGGGGAATCCCCGCCACTCCCCGAGACAAAAACTCCTCTTACGGGAATAATTAACGCATCCCGAAACTCCGAAAACTCACTCACTCGACAGTTTGCGGATGTGCTGAGTGCGCGTTGCGGACAGGTCGCCGTACACATCGTGCCGGAGCACTGTCGAAGGTAGCGGACGGCCTCTGCGGGGGAGCGTTCACGCATCGCCTCCGCCCCGCTCGAGCGCAGCGGTTCCCCCAAACCGCGCGGACCGACAGCCCGTCCTTCCTCCCTTCCCCCTGCCTGCCCACGGCTCGACCATTCTCAGGAGTCGCCCGTGCGGAATACGCAGTGACCGAATTCGGATTTTCGGTTGCCGTCTGCGGGAGATAGCGCGAACGACTGCACACCTCGCACTCGACGAAACAAAACTCAGCCTTTTTTTTGTACCATCCATCATTTGTATGAGTTTCAAAAAATTAGGAAGAGCAAATTATAGACATAAATATAAAATTAAAATTTGTATACGAATAAATGTAAAAATGAATTAAAGCAGTCAATGTTTTAGACGTGTGGATTTATAGTGCGTGGAAGGAGATGAACTTACTAGTCTTTCATTCTCGAATCGTTCTCTGTAATACTTAAGCTACGGATTTTGGCTAATTTGCCTATTTTTATCCCGCAATTAAAAACTCAGTATTTTAGGTTACTTATTGATTTTGAGGTATTTGTAGTATTATATTATATTACACCTAATGCTTCAAAATGAATAAGTAACCTAAAATACTGCGTTATTAATTGAAGGTTTAAAATTGGCAAAAATCCGCAGCTGAATAGTATGTGACCGATGAGATATGTTTTTATCTCAGGTGAAGTGCGCGTTTTCTGCGTTGAGATGCTCTTGAATCATTTTTTCCTAGAGTAGTTTGCCATTGCGTAGTTGCGTTGCGTTGCTTGTCGATTTAGACTTCATAATTGATAGCTAGATAGTACAGAATCACGAGACTGTATCCGTAGACATTTTGCTAACCAAATCGAACTCTCGTGCGACGTAATCCGCTACACAACCATTGATTTTTTAACAATGCGTGCTAGCAGCACAGAAACCAGTGGTGCAACACAATGGCACAGACCTTGCCGTATTAGTATTCTATTTCCTTGGGTCTAGGCTAGGAATTGCCACACTCGTGACAGCTGCCATCTATCGCCGCCCAAAGTACATTGTTTTTGATATTTTCTTTTTTGTCTATGATCTTTTCTTTTGATTTTTCGCTTTTTCATAATGGTAGAAAGGAAATATTAATTCTAGAATATTAAAGAACAATAGAACCTCGTCCTAAATGGCAATTTTCTTTGAAACATTTCGAGCCTTTTTTAAGAAAATCGCGTTTAGGCGCCACTAAAAATGCGAAATTTGAAGGTCTTTTTGACACAAAATTTGAGCTTTCTAAACACTTAATTTGAAGTCATTTGAAGAACTTTTACTTAGAAAGACAATAATGTTAATAAATTGCTGGTAATGTGCATATTAAAGTTGAGAAAAATATTTCAAAAAATTACATTTGTGTAATTTGTGCAAAAAACAAAAAAAATCCCCCAAATTGAACTTTACGTCATGTAAAGAGTACGATTAGCACTATCCGTTCAAAAATTTTGAAGAAAAATGTGGAGCCAGTTATGAGAAAATGGCGTTCCAGCGTTTCTGAAAATGCGAAATTTTGAGCTAGTTTTCACAGAAAACGGTTGAGTTCTCAAGAAACTTTACTTGACATTATTTAAAGCACATGCACTCATATATATAAAACAATGGTAACAAATAGCCACTAATGTAAATATTCCCGACGTGAAAGAAAAGTGAAGAAAATAACATTTTTGTAATTTTTGAAAAATATTGCGTCCAATATTTGCAATTTTAAAAAATTACAAAAACAAACTTTTCTGGACAACGGCTTAAATTTTTCCTTAAACTTTGGGCAAGGATAGTGCTAAATGTACTCTATGAAATGACATAATCCCCATATTGCTCTACTCTTTTGTTTTTGCAAAAATTACAAAAATTAAATTTTTTACTTGTTTTCCACGTCGGTAATATTTAGATTAGTTGCGATTTGTTCACATTATTATATTTTTTTATTTACTTTGACTATTTCACTCATGTCTGTCCGCGTCGCAAGTAGCAAATGGTAAGCAAAGATATATTCAAACTAGCGTACCCGTGCGAGAACTCTCGCATGTTAAATCCCACCCTTTCCCTATCCATTTGTCTATCCGTTCTATAAAGGAGAGGAACTACTAATGTACTTACAGAATATCAAACAAAATAACAATGCAATTAATGTTTGAAACAAATTTTCAATTAAAGTTTATTCAACATTATAGAGAGGTGTTCTTGGAACAATTCATACTTCTTTAAAAACAACATTTGAAGTAATTTTTCAATCTTCCTTGACAGTTAGCTTTTCGCTTTCCTTGATAATCAAATAATAGAAAAGATTTTTACTCTTGAGAAAGCCTAGTAAAGTAGTGCGAAAATACCGGATCGGTCAAGAACAGACCTACTCATTGCAATATTATTTATCTTTCCTTGATTTGTTATGAAGAACCGAGTAGGTTTTGGAGAGTCAGGGTGCCAGCTTGCTGGGGTGTGAAAATTGAAAAATTATTTGTAGACTAAAAAGTATTGAATTATTTTCTGCGTCCTTACGTACCTCAAGAAAAGCAATTCCGAGCCAAAAAATAATCAAACTAATGTTTTCACCTTTGAGTACTAAATACCATTTGTTAGCATTAGAAACAATTTAGTAGGCATTAGCAAGCCCACTTTGGTACATGGGAATGTTGCTCAAACTATTTTTGCATTTTTAATATCTTAATGAACCGACACCTTGAGTTTAATATCAAAAGGTGTTTTATTTACAATATGAGTTTGCAGTTGGGCGTTGGTGTACATACTTCCAGATACCGCCAACATTTAAATCGTGTGTTTGGACTACGATCGTTGGCAGTTGTCGAGTGACTTGCACTATTCTTTCTATAATTTTAAATTTAGTTGTTTTTTAATTGATTCACGTAGTATTGTAGGCGAGCGCGTTTTGATTTTTGTTTTCCATTCATTTCAAGCTATTTTACTTTAGCTACTTTAAAAAGTTTGTTCTTTGTGTTGTGCCACAGCACAAGTTTTCCCCCACTATCTCGGCGTACCTGTGCGAGAACTCTCGCATGTTAAACCCCACACTATCCCTATCCTTCTATTTTCATTCTAAGAGGGAAAGTAGTTAACGAAACGTGTTTATTTGTTTAAAATCTATAAAGGTAACTTGCAATGTACTAAAACAATTAGAAATAAAAATAAAAAAACAATGCAATTAATGTGTAAAAGAAATTTTCAATAAATATTTATTCAATATCATGGAGAATTTGCTTGGAACAATTCCCAACACTTACTTAAAGACATTTGATGTAATTATTCAATATTCTTTGTCAATTAGGTTTCAGTTTTTCGTGATAGTCACAAAAATATTAGCTTTTTACTTTTGAGAAAGCTACGTGTCTGAACCCGTTGACTTGAAAATTTCATCGAATTATAACGACTATTTTACTCATGTCTGTCCGCGTCGTAAGTAGCCAATGGTAAGCACGGATGTATTCAAATTAAACCAATCCCAGATGTTTATCGCCATCAGTTTGTTTACCTTTTTTATCGCTGTAAAACCTTTGTTTATCTTTTTAAGATAACGATAGCAATAGTTTTACCTCCAAAATAGCTTGTGTGCATCAATAGAATGTGTCGTTTTGGTTATGTTTATTTTATTTATTTTTATTTTATTTGTCAAAAAAACAGTAAAAACTTTATATGACGTGTGGGGAAAGAAATTTATCTGCGCACATTTTCTTGAGGGCCAGAATAAAAAAAACAAAAAAAACAACGAAAAAATGAATTTAGAAAATAATTATTTTAGAAAAATAAAGATATTTGAAAAATGTTTTTTCCCGAGTTATAGAAAATCAATTTCAACTCTGAAACTCTGAAACAGAATATAATATTAAAAATTCAATGCCGAAAAACAGCGAAAGGAGCAAAGAAAGCGTGTGGAAGCAATTTCAAGAATTTTGTGAAGAAAGAAAATACAAATGGACAGCACAAACTACAAATGAGGAATTTACACATATTTTAGGTAATTAATATACGAAGACATGAAGAGTACAAAGAATATGCTGTCAAAACAATGTGGAACGTTACATAAAAAATTATTCAGGAAAATACTTTAATGAGTGCACACGTGTGTTCAATCCATTCGAATCGACGAATTCCGCTGCTAATTCATCTGATACATCTTCCATTTCAAATACTTCCACGGAAGGGCAAGTCTTGGAAAACAATTTCCTACAACATTAGTGATTGTGCTTTTAATAAATGTTCTTTTATGTAGCCTTGTTATTATTGTTTTTCGAAAGTTTTATTACCATAAAATTGAAACATATTTGAAATCATTTTCTACATTAAACTGTTATTCAAATGTTACTTGATTTTAAGTTATTCCAGGTGGCAGTGATAAGTCGGAGCTGAATGAAAGGTTTTCATTTTTCGGTTGTAATTTTGAGTAATATTTCACTTTTTTGAAATTCCTGTGATTTAAATTATCCTTTCAAATCATATAATGTGTTTATTCGAGAAATAGTCACACTAAATATCACTCGAAGTGCTGTGCTAGCCAGTAACTACAGAAAACCGAGAGTAATGACAATTTTTTCTTAACTCATGAAAGTGAAAAAAGTTTATTTTCAATAAGCGATAAACTAGAAATAACAAAAAACAGTGTATGTGACTTGTCCTCTATTAGTCTTTAAGGACTCAGCCGGAAGGTTAACTATCCAGCTTTGCTATCGCTCTGCCTCGCAGTTAACCTTCCGGCTTCGTTCTTAAAGACCCACTTAGAGAACTCGTGACATAAATAACTATTACGAGTACATGTGCTTTAAATAATGTCAAGTATCGATTCTCAAGAACTCAACCGTTTTCTGTGAAAACTAGCTCAAAATTCCACATTTTCAGAAACGCCCAAACGCTATTTTCTCGTAAATGGCTCCAAATTTTATCTTCGAACTTTTTGAACGGATAGTGCTAATTGCACTCTTTAATATGACGTTAGGTTCATTTTGGGGGATTAGTTGGTTTTTGTAGAAATTACACAAATGTTACTTTTTTGAATGCATATTTCCAGCAACTTGTAAACACTATTGTTTTTGTAAGTTAATGTAGTTCAATGGCTTTCAGCGAATTGTTTAGAAAACTCAAAACTTTTGTGTCAAATAGAGCTTCAAATTTCGCATGTTTCGTTGCGCTCAAACGCCATTTTTTTAAAAACGGCTCCTCATTTTTCGATGAAAATTGCCATTTAGGACAAGGTTTTACTGTTATTTAATATTACAACATTAATATTTCGGTTGTTACATTAGGAATCGAAAAATTAAGAAAATGTCAAAAAAATGTAGTTGGGCGGCGATAGATGGCAGCTGCCACGAGTATGTGGCAATTCGAAGTAGCTAGCCTAGACCCAAGGAAAAAGAAAACGGGAAAGTCTGTACCATTCTGCAGCATCACTAGTTTTACTTTCAGGTCTGCTCGCACCACTAGTTTTACCATCAGGTCTGTTCTTCCTCCTGACCACGCAAATTTTGCTGCGTTCCTTTCGCGATCTTATAAAGAAAGAGGATCTCACTCATCAAAACATGCGATTTGAATTTAGCTCAGAGGTTTCTTTTAAGATCGAGGATCTTTTACTTGCAGTAAATCTACAAAATTATGCAATCGACATTATTTCTCCTGCGAAGGAATACGTACCGTACGAACGATTTTTTTCTCCCTTAAAAATTCACGGCTTCTCTTGGATTTAAATCCGCGAACTTGGGAATAACAGTTCTACACGCTAACACTACGTTAACAACACCCGTAACGTTACATCACCGAAGCAGCGAAACATCCCGGAGGCCGCGAGAGAGTCAAGAGTGTGGAGGCCGCGCACTAGCGCACATAGCAGCAATTGGCGTCAATCACACCGCCACAATGTAATTGCCCCTCAACACGATACAGCGATACGAACATAATTTGAACACAGTTTCACGGGGGAAAATAGTGTTTTAGGAGGTTATGATTAACCTTTCGTACATTTCGTCTTTTTCTTCTTCTTCTTGTCAGATGATGCATACCGTGTTGTCTCACGGAGCGGGTAAGAACCTAGAAGTACACTAGCAAACATTCTCAAACTGTGGCATGCATACTCCACAAGCTGTACACGGTAGGCTTTGAGGGATATATGAAAATCTCTCTTGGAAAGAGGAAGATTGAATAACCTCGATTTGCTGAGTGTCATCAATTGTATGTTACATTTTTCAACAACATAATGAATTTATGCGAAAGCAGTTTTGCATCGACGGTACTTCCAAAATAGTGCTGCAATAAGCTCTTTTTGGGACAATCCATGCGTTTTAAATTTTCAACTTTATTTACAACTTACGGAAACTGTGTCAAGTGATGCAGTTGCATTTCTCTTTGTAAACAACGATGATTCAATGTCTTTGAACTTCAGAGTTGGGAATATTCAATCTTAGATACAATCGTTATACATCATTCTTCTGATCTATAAACATTCAAACAAACAGAAAATAGGGTTTGATTTTATTTTTTCTATCGGAGGAAATGACTCATGGCAGCAGATGACGTCACTGTAGTGCCTCTCAGCGGGAAATCCTAGGGTTCGAATCCCGACGGTGGCAGGATTTTCGATAGCAGCCAGATAGTTGGGTCGAGTTCTCCTATTGTCTGGAGGAGATTTTAACGGCCGGCTGCTCTGATCGGTAGTTTTCCGTGGGTTCTCCGATCATTGCCAAGCGAATGCTGGAGCAGAACCCTAATAATCGGGCCACGCACCCCACGCGATTTTCCCTTCTTCTTCCTTATGCTATCCTCTCCCCTTACTTACACACACTTACATGCACTAAACCATAAACCTTAGTGAGCATGTGGGGAGCATAGAGCATGTCTCGACTGGGTGCGGCGCCCACCTGTGGGAGATACCTAGTTGAGAAAAATCCCGTTTGTCGACGGTAGGACGGCGGCGGATCGCGCCATCCAGCGGGGGAAGATCACCGCCACCTCCCGATTAAAAACATGCATTACACTTACGGGAATAATAGCCCTAGTCAACGCGCCCGGAATCACCAATCAATCAATATTTCTTCTAATAATTATATTCTTGTGAGAACTGAAGAACCTAATTAGATTGACAGAACAGGAATACACGAGTAGTTACGATTTGTACGTGTCAATAAAAGGAGAACGACGGGGGCCATGGGTGCGATTTGACAACTACGCATCCTGGCCTAGGAACTGGAGAATTTCATTAACCCTTATTATTTAAAAGTACAGTAGAGCGTCAATAATTCGAACGTCACAAGTCCGACCTGTCGATAATCCGGGTTCGAATCCATGGAAAAAATGCATGAACTACGTTCGTATTCAAAAATAGTGTGATACATAATTTTATACGAAGAGAGACAATAAATATCGTAGGTTAATAATTTGTATTATTTTTTTTCTGTGCATTCTGTGTTGATTCTTATTTTTAGGTTTACTGTTCATAGAATATAAAAACCTTACACGAAAACCAACGTACAGTACAGTATCTTTTCTGTTATTAAATTGTAAAATGCTAACAGCATTAGTATTTTATTCATATCTTCGTCATTGGTAACCATCAGAGTGAATGATGGAAAATTTTTAACGTTGAAGGCGGTGTATTGGCCCTTTTATTAGTTTATTTATTTATTTGGTCAAAAAACAGTATGAACTGCATATGACGTATTTAATAGACGTAGTTAATTTCGAAAATCCGGATAATTGGTAACCCGAAAGTAGTCCGGTCTCGTATAACCGGATTGTGGACATTATAAAAAATATGACTTATAAAATGTATATTTTTGTCTAGAACACGGCAATGACACGCAGGATGTACGTGCGTGTATTCGAATGTATCTGTAGTTGCCAGATTGAAACATTAACGTAAAAAAATACACTTCGACCTTTTAAAAGTAATTAGGTATCTTTATTGGATAACTAAAAAACGTATTTATTCATTATTTATTAAATAAAAGTGTCGTATACGATCAGTTTTATTTCCCCAATCATTTAAAAAAATCGAATTTTTGACTTTATTTCTGAATTTAATTTATGATTGATTGTTAGTGTTATACTGAGGTCATTAGTCCCGTAAGTGTAGTGTATGTTTTCATCGGGACGTGGTGGTGGTGGTGGTGGTGGTGGTGGTGATCTTCCCCTGCTGGATGGCGAGATCGGGCGCCGACCTACTGTCGACTAGCGGGGTTTCCTCAACCAGGTATCTCCTACTAGCAGAGTACCGTCCCAGCCGGGACAAGCTCTAAGACCACACCAGTCTCCCGGTATATGTGATAGTGTAGTGCAGGTTGGTGTAAGTGTGTGTATGTGTCAGGGGTGAGGATACGGAAGGAGGAGGAGGAATGAAATATCGCGCGCGGTCCTTGGCCCGTTTGTTAGGGAACTGCTCCGGCAATCTCCTGGTGTTTATCGGGGAAACCACGGATCAGAGCAGCTAGCCACTAGAATTCTCCTCCAGACGGCGACAGAATTCAACCTAGCTTACAAGTTAGTGTCTAAAATACTGTCGCCGTCGGGATTCGAACCTAGCACTTCCTGGTCAGAGGCACTGTAGTGACATCAATTGCTGCACTGAGCCACCTCTCCCAGCCTGCCGCTGTCGGGACTCGAACCAAGGACCTTCCGGTTAGTGGCACTGTAATGATATTTGATGTGTGTGTGTGTGTCTTTCTCTCTCTTCCTCTCTTTCTCGTTCTCTTTCTTTCTCTCTTTTGTCTCTCTCCATCTCTGTCCCTGCCAGAAAGAAACGCGAACAAGAAGGAACAATGGTTGCAGGTGTTCCCTGTTGGTAGAAAGCAGCTTTTTGTTTGATTGACACCGGATCTCCCCCTCCCCCTTCCTTCCCCCACACACGCTGCCAGCCTTGTTAGTTTCTCCAAGAAGGGCGTTTTCGACAATGACGGCAATTGCTCGTTATCGCCTTCCCGCATTTTTTTTCCGGCTTTTCACGTAAAACGTCTCTCTTTAGGGAAACGTTTAAGAAAAGGGAGAGTAAATGTTGGAAAATAATATTTGACAACAGAACAGTCTTCGGAAGAAAATATAACCGAAGTGTTCTGTACTTATCCACCTTTCAAAAATGATGGTAAAGATACATAATTCCATTACTTTTCCGATTAGAAATATACCTCAACTGCATATTAATTTAAAATATCTAGCCTGCAAAGCAAATGGACTGAGTGGATTAGAAAATACATCGTATATTATTTATAGAAATCAAAAGAAAAGCGAAGAGATTGTAAAAAACGTCACTTTCAACAATTGTACTATATTTATATGTCTCGAAAATGTGTACACTGTGTTATATTCAAATATAACCCTGAGTTTTTATTGTAATGAATTACTTTTGAGTTACCCATACCATATACTACAAATGGTTTATATTCTATGACAAATATTTTAACGATCTATTTGTTCAACAAAACACTTTAGAATAAGGATATATTTACTTCATATTATATCATAAGAATTGTTTTTAATACAGAGTATATTAGAATTATCAAAATTTACCGTGTGTATTCCATGGTGTGCAATGCAATTATGGTATGCAATACATTATTTCGATACTTAGTATTGAAAACAATTATTATGACAGGTTGACTATGGAAACATTCAATATAGAAATTCATAATGTATTTATTTCTCTTTTGGAATGCAATAAATGCACAAACATCTATGATATCATCCTTTCCCAGTTTCAAGAATGACTTGCTTTAAAGAAATCCCTCCGCCAATGCAATTCACAATCGATACAACCCTCATTACCCCTCCTTGTCCAACTTTACTTTCATTACCAGCCCTGGTCCGGCCATGCTCACACCAAAGTGCACTCTGTTTATTAATTTGACGACTTCCTCGTAGATTATGATACAAAGTTCTCACAAAATGCTTGATATCTCTGACGTCTCGGTTATATATATCATATGTTAAACGGTGGGCCAAATTGACTTATAGTGTGTGCTTGCATAATGATTATTGTTGAGATAATTGTTTAAAACATTTTTTTGTAATTTTATAGATTTTACGATTGTTCACCTGAAGATGACAAACATTTGTCGAAACGTATTTTGAAAAACGAATATGCTTTAGTAAATAAAAGTATTTTTATATGATATGTGTAAATAAACTGTTTTAAGAAACTGCCTTTACTCAAGTTGAGACGGTTGAGTTTATTCTTTACGGTCGTCTGAACGGTTTGGCTGAAAGGGTTCACCACATACAGACCGACATATAGACGGATAATCATTTTGCAATTTTTCGCTGCTAAGGATCCATAAAACTTGGATTCTGACTACAAAACGTGTAAGGGCAAGTATATAGCAACAAGAATTATCCACTTTTTAAACATCAGTTGTCCACAGTAGTAGTTTTTCCGACGAAAAATTGCCACTTTCCCCAGGAGGAGCAGAGACATTTTGAAAATATAATTAATAATAAAGATAATATTATTTACTCTACATTTCGACTGCCGTGGGGACCATCCATAATGCATTTACGATTCCGTATTCTACATCCTTAAATTTTGGAATACTAGAACAAATATTATTTTGCTCTCCGGAAGTGAACTTATTTTAAAACTCTAGATTTCTGGAGGTTCTCAGAATTTGTCAGCCGAACTTTAGCCGTTAATTTTCAAAACCGTTCTGGTTTAGCAATATTCACATTTTAACTAAGAACATAAGGGTGCGGATTTGATTGTCGCCTTTGGAAATGCGGTGTTATATTACGAGATGTCGCCGCGCACCTAGCCCTTGAATTCGGGATCTACATGGCCTTTGTCTTTCCTCCACTTGCACCATCGCTTCGCTCACCTCTCACCTCTCGCTGGCTCTGCCTGGAAGTCACCGCAAATTTTCACTCGCACAGCGACTCCTGTACCGGAGGGCACCAACACCGCAGTGTTCCAGGAATCCCGCTCGACTTCAGCAGTCGGAACAAATTAAGCGAGAACCGCCACGCTCCCACCCCGCCCGCCCCACCCTGCCCCCACCCCGACTCCGCCCCGCCCCCACTCCCACTCGCCACCGCCCCCTGGCCCACCCCATCGCTCAGCCCCTCTCCGCCCAGCCCCGCCCCGCCTCTCCCCGCCTTGCCCTGCTCCTGCCCCGACACCGCCCCGCCCCGCCACGCCCCGCCACGCCCCGCCACGCCACGCCACGCCACGCCACGCCCCGACACCGCCCCGCCCCGCCCCCGCCCCGACACCTCCCCGCCCCGCCCCACCCCGCCACGTCACTCCACGCCACGCCACGCCACGCCACGCCACGCCACGCCTCGCCTCGCCCCACCCGGCCCGCACCACCCCACCCCGCCCGCCAACGCCCATCCCGCCCCGCCCCGCCCCAATCAGACACCTTAGAATTGTGTTTGCTTCTGCCGACAGGCCGAGGCGAGGGTTCGGCGCCGCTGAGACAAATCAACTCCAATCGAGTGCTCCCTGAGGCACCAAGCGGTTTATCCGTCGCGGTTCAGGAGCCCTGCCTGCCTATCCGGTTGTTCCGAAGAGGGTGGGAAACGCAAATTTCTCTACATCAGTCATTCCCAAAGCGGTCGATATCCACCCCGTGGGGCGACAGTTTCCATTAAAAAATGAACGTTAACCACAGTTAAAAATACATCCCTACTAAACATCATCCTCGCCATTATTATTTCAATAGTATAGATGAGTTTCGCGGCTCTCAGACCAATCGTTATAAATGAAGTCTCTAAAGAAAGGGAATTTCTGGGAAAATAAACAATTGAGTTTTAATTTTAAAAATATGAAGTATTTGAAAAAACCGCATTTAAATATTCATATTAAATACAAACCGCTACATTCAGGCAGCGTTGTTGAAATCTGTACAGAAATATATAACTCCAAAACAAAGTGGTTTTAGGGCTCAAAAATCTTGAATTAATGATTGTGCAAATGAACCTAATCAGACTGCACAAACAACGTGTATACAGAAAGCGTAAATGTAAGAGTGAGGAATCTAATCCTTTTAAGCGTGTCGTCACAAAAATGGCTACCAGTATCAAGGGCTGAAATATTGAGTTGGCCTTGATGGTATTGAAGCGCGGAACCGAGAATTTAATTGAATATCGAGGAATGTCTCATCTTATAGATTATAATGTGAAAACGTTTCTTTGAAGTCTTTGGTCTCAAAATTTTAGTTTTTAAGGCCCTAAAACGCTTGGTTTAGGAGTTATTTGACGAAAACTTTAGTTGCGGGGTGCATTTGACTTGAATATTTAGATGCGATTTTTAAAACAAATCCTTCATATTTTTAAAGTCAAAGTGCAATTCGTCACGTCTCCGTGAAATTCTCTTTCTTTAAAGAACTTATTTATAAAGATTGGTTGCGTGTGAGATTCGCAGCGGAACGGTATACTACTGAAATAATACAGGACACAATACATCTGTTGCTACCCATAGGAACGATGTTGGTAATCGCAAAGCAGTTTATCACATTAGGTTGGTGCGGGGCTAGATTAGGTGAGATATAACAAAGCGTATGCCACCTTGTCTCGTAATTACAAATCATTTCTCGCCATTACCATTACATTACATTTCTCTCCATAATTACAAACCGAATCATTAGCTAATTAAAACAGTAATTCATGTCAAGCTTGACAATGATCTGTAACTGCCATCTTTTAAATAACTTTAGGATTGGTAATTTTTTCATAGATCACAACACTATCTTCTTACAGAGTTCATAATGTTCTTCCCTTTAGAAAAACCTGTCACAACACTTTGACGACGTTTACATGCTCTGCGACCACACTTCAAAACACTTGGAATTTCGGGATTGTTATCAAACCCCGCTTTAGTATCCTTGTTTTTCGCGACTCAGTACGTACTTTCTGTGGGTGGGAAGGAGCACGAGAGCGGGGTAGATGGGATGGGGCAGAATAAGGTCGGGTGAGGGTCGCGGCAAAGCAGCTCAGGGTCAGCACTAGTGCTGGGGTAACTTGAGTAATAGGTTTCTCTCCGATTCTTTTTCGCCTTTCCAATCGGAGCCTCCGAGTGGCCTCCAGTTGTTTTTATTTAAATATTTCATATTCTCCTATCACGTAAAATTGCTTGAAACATATGTCCATGATACAACAATCTAAAAATTGAGCGGAAATAACTGCTTTCAATGTGTGAGTAAAATCAACTTCTGAGACAATGTAGTTCTCGTTAACTATCGAGCGTCGTTGCGCGAAATACTGACTCCTATATATCAATGGCTATTTTACCATGGCTATTTTGTGTTAAATATAAAATAATATTAAATCATATGAAGTAAGAATCTATATTTTAACCTGCCATTCATGGTGTGCTGTATCATATGAGAAATAATAATTATTAGTACAATAATAATTATTGT
This sequence comes from Acheta domesticus, assembly GCA_031308135.1. Lineage (NCBI taxonomy): Eukaryota > Metazoa > Arthropoda > Insecta > Orthoptera > Gryllidae > Acheta > Acheta domesticus. The sequence continues at coordinate 60,012,291 of JAHLJT010003656.1, forward strand.
CTCCGGTATTATTTCAGTAGTATACCTTTCCGTTCCGGCTCTCACACACAACCAATCTTTATAAATGAGATCTCTAAATGAAGAGAATTTCACGGAGACTTGACGAATTGCATTTTGACTTTGAAAATATGAAGAATTTGTTTAAGAAAACGCATCCAATTATTCAAGTCAAATGCAACCCGCAGTACTTGTCAAATTTTTTGTCAAATAACTCCTAAACAAAGCGTTCTAGGGCCTTAAAAACTAGAAACCTTTTTCACACCATCATCTACAAGATGCGACATTTCTCGACATTCAATTAAATTTTCGGTTCCACGCTGCCATCTCAATATTTCAGCCCTTGATACTGGTAGCCATTTTCGTGACGGCATGCTTAGAAGGCTTAGATTCCTCAATCTTATATTTACGTTTTATGTATACACCGTGGTTTGTGCAGTCTGACAAGGTTTATTTGCATAATATTAATTCAAGATTTGCTCTCCAGCAACAACTAGAAGTATTTTTATAATTGCTTGATACCTATGAAGATGTGTCTTATGCGTGTAGTGAAACCATTCAATTAATGTTTTGCCGAGGTCTGTAAGTGCTGTGTACCTAATGTGGAGAGACGTAGATGTAAAGTGAAGAGTGAAGACTGTGTTTGTGTTTTACCTTTACCAGTATTTTCGTTATCAGCAGTGATTCATTGAAATTTTCAAGTCAGCGGGTTCAGACACGTAACTTTCTCAAAAGTCAAAACTAATAATATATTTTTGTGACTATCACGAAAACCTGAAAGATAACTGTCAAAAAATATTGAATAATTACTTCAAATGGTGTCTTTAAGGAAGTGTTGTGAATTGTTTCAAGAAAACTCTCCATAATACTGTATAAATCTTAGTTGGAAATTTCTTTTAAACGTCAATTGCATTGTTTTTTATTTTATTTGTTATTGTGTTAGTACATTGCAAGTTACTTTTACAGATTTTTAAACAAATAAACAAGTTTTGTTAACTACTTTCCCTCTTATAATGAAAATAGAAGGATAGGTATGAGTGTGGTGTCTAACATGCGAGAGTTCTCGCACGGGTACGCAGAGGTTTGGGTAAAACTTGTGCTATGGCACAACACAATGAACAAACTTTTTAAAGTAGATAAAGTAAAATAGCTTGAAATAAAAGGAAAACAAAAATAAAAACGCGCTAGTCTACAATACTACGTGAATTAATTTAAAAAGGCAACTAAATTTAAAATTCTAGAACGAATAGCGTATACTCGGATTTTTATTTCTTGGCGTCTGGGGTCATGTCTTCACGATGGAATATCTCACGGTACTTCGCGTCGTTTTCGGTCGTTCCGCTAGGAGTTGCCTCATCGCGACTATCGAGCAGTGCTGGCGATCATGCGAATTCCAATGGCACGGAGAAAGACACGAAATGCCGTGTGATATTCCATAGTGAAGACAAGCCCCCACTCGCCAAGAAATAAAAACCCAAATGTAAGTCACTCGACACTGACAACGATGACAGACCAAACGAACGATTTGAATGTTGACGGTATCTGCAAGCATGTACATCAACGACCAACTGCAAACTCATATTGTAAATAACACAACGTTTGGTTTTAAACTCAAGGTGTCGGTTCGTTAAGATATTCACTACGCAAACATCGTTTGAACAACATTTTCATGTACCGAAGTGAAGTCTGTAAGTTCTCTGATATTCTGTAAGTTCATTAGAAGTTACATTTATACATTTTCAAACAAATAAACACGTTTCATTAACAATGGTCCTTCTTCATAGAAAGGATAGACAAAAGGATAGGGAAAGGATGGGGTTTAACATGCGAGAGTTCTCGCACGGGTATCCCAGTTGTTGTTGGTATTATTATTATTATTATTATTATTATTATTATTATTATTATTATTATTCCATTACATCACGACTAAAGATGTTATGAGTCGGCTGAATATAAAATCTACTCCAGGTTGCAACCACCTTCCTAAGGAGTAGATCTGGTGATTATCAGTGCCTCTACAATAATTTACGCAAAATATGCGCTGTTCCAAATAAATATATTTTTTGCACTTCCCAGTCTTTTGAATTACCAGGGAGTTTAGACAAGTTCTTACTCAAATTTTGCGGAAAATATCCCAGAGCTCCGATAACTATCGGGACGACCTGTGCTCTTACGCCCTACATTCGGCTGATCTCGATTTCCAAACTCTTGTATTTAAGACGTTTCTCTGCCTCCTTGGTAACGACGTTTTGATCGCAAGGTACAGCAACATCGATAAGTAAACATGATTTTTTCGCCAAATCCCGGATAACTATATACGGTTTGTTTGCCGCTATCGTGCGATTAGTTTGAATTTGTTGGTCGTACAATATCGTACACAATCCAACAGACGTCACCGGTTTCGGTGAGTGTTCGTGCCACTTGGGGCATGTGTTTGGAACTTCGAGGGCGGTACAGATCTGCCAGTGGAGGTAGCTACACACCCTGTTATGTCTTTGCAGGTATTCGGTCTTTGCTAGGATTGGACAAGCTGAGACAATATGATCAATGGTTTCTACTTGCTCCTGGCAAATTCGGCATTTATCATCTTGGGAAATTTTGAGAACCGCTTTATCATAATGTCGTGTTCTCAACGTCTGATCTTGAGCAGCTACTAAAACTGCTTTCGATTCTGGCTTCATTCTTCCCCTTTTAAGCCACATAAATGATTGATCTTTATTTATCTGCACCTTGTCCATTCTTTTTAGATATAGTCCACGGAGAGGTTTGTGCCTCCACGACTTCTTTAAAATTTTTTGTGTCTGACATTTCATGTTTAGTAGTACTTTGCAATGCTTTTTGCTACACTAACAATGCCTCAGTTTCCCATTCTTCGGTCAGATTTCATGACCTGCCTCATTAGAGGGTCATCTTGATGACTTACTACATACTTTCCCATTCCAACTATTGCATTGTGCCAGGAGGCTTCAATTTGTCTGAGGCCTCTTCCTCCTTCCTTACGTGACACATAAAGTCTATGTACATCAGCTCGAGGATGGGCGACATGATGCATTGTTAGCAGTTCTCTGGTTTTTCAATCCATGATGCGGATTTCTTGCTCTGTCCAGTCCACTAGTCCGGAACTGTACTCTACTACAGGCACCGCCAGACTACCAATTGCTGATATTTTATTCCTGGAGTTCAGAGCAGACTGCAGGACAAGTCTCACTCTTCTGTAATACTCCTTGCGAATTCTCTCATTCATTGTGTCGTTCGAGATTGTCTCACATTCTTCAATGCCCAGATATTTGTAAGTTTTACCTGGCTCAAGATCTTGAATCACAGTGTCCATATCAACTTCAATGTCCTCTGACGTTGTCACTTTTCCTCTTTTTAAATTGATTTTTGCACAGTTGTCAAGACCAAACTTCATGCAGATGTCATTGCTAAAATCATTGATAACAGACAGCATTTGGGAGAGAATCTCTTCATTCTTAGCAAACACTTTAAGATCATCCATGTAAAATAAATGTGATACAGGCCTTTCATCACTATGGAGCTTGTAACCAAAGTCAGTGTGCGACAGCTGTCTCGATAGAGGGATCAAACTAATGCAAAGCAGTAGAGGGGATAGTGAATCTCCTTGAAAAACTCCCCTGTTAATCTGAATACTTCTTGTTTCTACCAATTATTATTATTATTATTATTATTATTATTATTATTATTATTATTATTATTATAAAATCTACTCCAGGTTGCAACCAGCTACCTAAGCAACAGATCCGGTGACTATATGATTATTATAATAATAATAATTATTATTATTATTAATATTATTATAGCATCGTCGAAAATGCATGAACTGAAGAAGGGAAGCACACCCAGTAGACGTCCCATCTCTAATATTCATTGACCTTCCATTTCCCACATGTCACACATCGTACAAATACCAATACTCACTCCGGAAGGCGACAAATAAGTATGCTCATTCCGATTGGCCCAGAAAACTGAGCGATCTCGCCACGTGAATGAGTATATCCAGACCTCCGATTCCGTTTTTCCCTCCGTCGATTGAACCGGAGATAATCGAAAGAACGCAGTAATCGTGAGCTTCGATTCAATCACTCTGAGTCCCATTTGTTAGGGCACTGATACGGCATTCGCCTGGTGTTGATTCGCGTAAACACGAAAAACTACCGATCAGAACAGCCGGTCGCTAGAATTCTCCCCCAGACAGCGACCTAGCTATAAAGTTAGTGTCGAAAATCCCCCTCGTCGGGACTGGAACTCTAGGACCTCCGGGTCAGAGGAACTGCATTGACGTTAATTCACGTACTGAGCCACCTAAACCAGTAACAAAAGGTTTTAAAATCTATGCTACAGCACGTAGAAACCACAGAGTGAAGAGGAGAACGACAAAATTGAACAGATGTTTTAAAACAAACTGTAAGAGCTACTAGTAGGAGCAAACGAGGGGTGGGCTGAGCGCCAGTCTCGGAACCACATGCAGATTCTCACGTCTCCCACGGTCTGGTCCGCCATGGTGAAATAACATTACAGTACTCCGGTTCTGGAAGAGCAGACTTCCAGCGTTGGGAGTGCATTTCTAGTCCGCTCGCCTTCCGAGGGAGTGATACCGTATGGCCCAAGTGCAGCTGTTTCCCGCTTAGAGGGCTGTGGCGAGAGAGACACTGCTCAGTGCATTTAATTGAATCTCTCGGTTGGCAACTTTATTTGTATAGCATCAGCGAACGTTGAGAACGACTTGGAAAACAAAGGCATTTCGTTTGCATGTAATGCATTCCTCATGCGCGCATTTCGTTAACGTTTGACGGTTTGAAAAAGTAGCTCCAACTTGAGAGTGAGTGCTGAAGGACAAAAATTGGGCAAAAACGACCTATTTTCTCATGCGTATCTCAAACGTATGCGAAGCCATACGTTTCATTCTCAAATCATTTATTTTTTCACTACTCTGATTAATTAATGATTTCGGACGCGTCAACTGCTAGATTCATTGGCCCCGTAAGTGTTGTGCATGTATTTTCCTCGAGCGGTGGCAGTGATCTTTCCCCGCTGAATGATGAGATCCGACACCGACCTCTATGTCGGCCAACACGATATCCCCCAACCAGGTATCTTCCCCCAGCGGGGCACAGCCCCAGCCGGGACAAGCTCTAAGCTCCCGACCGGTGTCCACGCAGTGTAGTGCATGTGTATGTAAGGACATGAGTATAGGTTTGGGAAGAGGAAGGAAATATCGGACGGTCCGTGGCCTATTTGTTAGGGTGCTACTCCGGCATTCGCCTGGTGTTGATCGGGGAAACCACGGAAAAATACCGATTAGAGCAGCCGGCCGCTAGAATTCTCCTCCAGACAGCGACTGAATTCGACCTAGCTGAAGAGCTATCCTGCCGTCGTCGGGACTCGAACCTACGACCTCCCGGTCAGAGGGACTGCAGTGAAATCAGTTGATGCACTGAGCCACCTCTCCCGGTCGCGGCTGAATTCGACGTTCCGTTCGGTCATGCTGAAGAGAAACAACTGTTGGCCAGACCATCTTTCTTAATGCTTCACGGTTTACTCCCTGGCGAGGAAAATATCTTCGTGTATTGGAAAATATGAAAACTACCTGAATGACAACTCGGAAGTGTTGTTTTTCGCATCCCACCGCGTGACGTACACTTAACGAATGGACGAGCCGGCTGGCTTTGAGTAAACTGACACTGCTGGGCTGCTGAGAGTCGCTCACACAAATCGCGACAGTTCTCGCCAGCGAGGAACAAGTAAAAAGAACCTTCACCAATTTTCTTTGCGACTGTTTCGTTCTGATATTTGACACGAATGGAAGCTTTTTATCGACGTTCAGAGGGAAGAATATTTTTTTCACAATGAAGTGAAGAAATTGTTGACTTGTTTCAAGCAAATGGTAGTATTATCATTCTTATTAATTATTTTGGTAATGAATGAATAACCAATATTATAACAATAAAAATAGATGTGTTATTACAGTTCAATAGACAACCCATTTTATATTAGTAACATGTTACACTTAATTCACAAAAAAATAATTCCAACTTCAGAATTAGAGAAATCATGTAAATGTAGGAGATCGTTTTTGAGAAATGAAAACTCTAGAAGAAGAACTTTTCATTAAATGGAGGCCAAGTTTTCTCATTCTGTATTAAATCGGGGACTTCAGCCTCAGTCTAGTGCTCCGAATTCGAAGCAGTATATAAACTAATCTGCATTAATCGGAAACAGATCCAAAAAAGTGACTAACGTTGAAAGAAAGACTCTCTCTCTCTTCAATACAGTGTCTTTCATAAAGTCTCAATAAATTTGAGAAGGTGTAAGTTCACAAAGTATAAATAACTGAAGGATGATGCAACCCAAAGCAAATAATCGACTATAGCGTTACAAAATTCTTATCGATTTCAAAAAATAATCGTTTGATTGTATCACTAGCAATTGTTCGTTCCTAACAAACGTTTTAGGTCCTAAAATCAAATCTATATTTTCTGTGTCGAAAGAAAAACGGGAAAAAAGAAAGGTTGATGTAGAGGGGATGGATTGTGGTTAAAACACGAACAAACAAGTGGTGAATCTAAACTACTTGGTCATTAGTCCCGTAAGTACATAATATAGCCCGCGAGTTGGGAGTGATCCTTCTTGAATGACCATGAGATCTGGCACTGACCTATACGTCACCTAAGTTTTCCGTTTACATATTTGGTAGTATAGAGTACGTACTTTTAAGTACTCGTACATTTGTATATATAAGGAGAAAGGAGGGGGTGAAGAATGAGGGAGGAAATATCGCATGCGGTTCGAGGTCCGTTTGTTAGGGTAGTCCTCCAGAATTCGTCTGGTGTTGATCGGAGCAACCATGCAAAACTATAATTACAGCAGCTGTAATTATAGCTGCTGTCCGTGCGTGCGCGGCTAGAACGTGCGTTGCGTGGTATGGCTGGCGCGCACGTTGCGTCCGCGTGCCATCGATTGCCGTGACGTCAGCCCCGAGGCAGGCACGCGCCCACGGCCACGGTCGCGCACATAGGGACCACTCCTTTCCCCCAAGCGACCGCTGCACGACCCCAGAATCACTGCCAGTGCAGGGGCGGGTGTGGGCTGGACCGGTGCACTCGGTTCACCGTGGCCCTCGAAGTCTGACTCGGGTCGCTCGGTCCCGACTCGGGTCGCTCGGTCCCGACTCGGGTCGCTCGGTCCCGACTCGGGTCGCTCGGTCCCGACTCGGGTCGCTCGGTCCCGACTCGGGTCGCTCGGTCCCGACTCGGGTCGCTCGGTCCCGACTCGGGTCGCTCGGTCCCGACTCGGGTCGCTCGGTCCCGACTCGGGTCGCTCGGTCCCGACTCGGGTCGCTCGGTCCCGACTCGGGTCGCTCGGTCCCGACTCGGGTCGCTCGGTCCCGACTCGGGTCGCTCGGTCCCGACTCGGGTCGCTCGGTCCCGACTCGGGTCGCTCGGTCCCGACTCGGGTCGCTCGGTCCCGACTCGGGTCGCTCGGTCCCGACTCGGGTCGCTCGGTCCCGACTCGGGTCGCTCGGTCCCGACTCGGGTCGCTCGGTCCCGACTCGGGTCGCTCGGTCCCGACTCGGGTCGCTCGGTCCCGACTCGGGTCGCTCGGTCCCGACTCGGGTCGCTCGGTCCCGACTCGGGTCGCTCGGTCCCGACTCGGGTCGCTCGGTCCCGACTCGGGTCGCTCGGTCCCGACTCGGGTCGCTCGGTCCCGACTCGGGTCGCTCGGTCCCGACTCGGTTCGCCCGCCGACTCCTGATAAAAGTAGCAGTAGTCTCCGGGCCCGTGTGGAAATTCTGCAGCGGGGACTCCGAGAATGTTGCTGTGGCTCTGACTGAAGCATATGGCCAAGAACACTTTCGTGTCCTCTGCACCCCACGTCTCCACAGAGAACGGGACAGGGTTATTACTTATTACAAATGATTCATCGGATTTTAAACATTTATATTTCAGGAAGTATTATACATAACGTACTGATACATAGATAGAACTTCCAACTCTCCAAGATTTTGTCATGCTGGCTTTATTGTGATTCACCACATAGAAGCAATACGCCAGTTTCCAAAATACAGTAGAAAGCGAGAATACAGTAGAAAGCGTATTGCGTTTTGAAGTATGAACTACAAGAAGGAAGTGCGTTCTAAAAAAAGAAATTTGCTGTTATCGCCACAACTTAAAGGCGATTTAGGAAAGTTTAATACTTCAACGAGATGATGCTCATCCTCATTGGCCTACAATGCGCCGTTTTTTTAATCAGGAGGTTATTCTCATCGCTCCATAAGCATCTTTATAGAACCTTACAGTTCCTTTCTTTTACTCTCCGACTACCGCTGTCGCAGTAGAGGAAAAGTTATGTAACTTTGCGGGAAAAAGCGGGGAATTCTCGGCAAAAAATTTCTTATTGCCGGGCACTTGTAACCAAAAAGTAGATAAATCCAGCAGCGTAATTTAGAAAAAAATCCTCTTACACGTGGTGTAGCTACCATGTCTTGACAGCAAAATGTCCGTCTTTCCGTCTGTGAACAACGGTAGCGGCTAAACCATTCAGTTGATTTTTTCCGAAATTGATATTCCCCAATCAATTTCGCTGATGTCACGGCCTCTTGAGTTTGAAACAGATATTTTAATGTTAAGGGGTACTATATAGGAAGTATATGAAACTCCTGGGGAATTTTCAAAATTTCGAAAACACTGGCTCCAATGTTTTTGATGAATTTTGTGTTGGCTAGTGTGAATTTCTGACATTTAAGAAAATGGCGCACGACTCCTTTTCTCCAAAACTATGATTTTTCGAAAATTACAAAAGTTCAACCTTATTTTGGGTTCTTCCTACAATTAAAATATTAAAGGTACAGTTTTCCCCTTCATGAAATATGTTTCTTAACGATAAATTTTAAATTAAATGAATTACAATTTTCCACGAACTTTTTAACTTATTAGTTGTTAAAAGTTATAAGTTAATTACAACTTATATTTATAATTCAACTTTTCGTATACTTTCGCCTGAAATATAGGCAATTTTTAATTTTGTTAAAATATTTTTTCCCAAAAAAAGGCATCAACAATTTTTATTAAATTTTGGCTTTATATAGGGTATAGAACGCTGAAGAGAATGGCGCAGGTCTCATATTAGTCAAATATAATGATATTTGACAATTGCAAAGATTCAAAATTTTTTCGGCGTTTTCTTACAACTACAAATGTGAAGATTTATTTTCTTAATGAAATGTGTTCATCAAAATCAGATTTTCAAATTATGTTATGTTCAATTTTTCAAAATATGAGTATGTTTGCGAAATTGTATCAAACATTGTCAATTTTTATTTTCGTTAAAATTTTTTTCTTAAAAACGGCACACAATTTTTTAATTAAATTTTGACCTTAGCGTAAAGAACGCTTCAGAGAATGGTGCAGGTCTCATGTTCGTCGTAATCCTTGATTTTTCGAAAATTGAAAACAAATTTGGCGACTTCCTACAAATACAATTGTGAAGATACATTTTTTCTTAATGAAATGTGTTCATCAAAAGCACATCTTCAAATAAGGTCATGTTGAATTTTGAGAAAATATGAGTATTTCTTGTGTATTTTGGCGTCAAACAGTCACCCGCTTCGAATTTCCTGCGTTTCGTGAACGTAATTTGAGAACTGTATGAAAGCATTTGGAGGCTATGTAAGTTAGAAATTGTTAATATACAAATTCTAACTTACATAACTTACATACTATTTCATATTCCTTTGTTCGTTTCATACATTCGAGCTTTTGTTACAGTACGTTTACAAATTCTCTTTCAGATGTTATTTAAAATCTATTTGATAATTCATTTTTTGTCCGTGTTTCGAGGAATGTATTTTCATTCTTAATGTATTGATGTATTTTCTTTCAAGTAATGCTCAAATAATTGAAATCTGCCCATTTAAGTTTTTGCTCTTAAATTTCTTCACCTTTATTTCATATTCATATCACCTGCTTCCAATACAGAAAGCATCCAGTAAAATGCTGGTTGAAGCGAACGCACAGTATTACAGACGTCACGCGACTCCCATTGGATTGCTTTGTTTTCACCGAATCTGAATTTCACTCTTTATATTCTTCACGATTTCGTTACACGTGCTGCTGGCAGCAGACAGTTATACATACGGGAGAAAACGTATGCAGTGATTTTTGACGCTTCATAATACGTAACTGGAGATGTCAATTCTCTCCTGTAACGTGTTGGACTTCGACGCAGCAGACAGAAGAATATTTGTTTTCTACCTGGCTACCAATGAAATTTGTTTCACTATAACAATTTATTCTATTGCTCTATATGAATATAAAATATCTTTCCTAGGTATTTTTCCAGGCGACAGCCGGTTATTCTTTACGTTCCGATTGCACGCATATTCGACTATACACTAGACACCAATACATTTGCGGACTCCTCTGATCTGGAGTCTGCAGAACGCAAGGTCCTCTGCGAATACATACATGAGGACGAACATAAGGGACAAACAACCATTCACCAGCTAAATAACCACCATTTTTTAATGTGAAATATTATTGAAAATAAATTGAATCGTAATTTCACTTTAATCCTATTTGATAAGCGCAGAGCTAGTTACTGTAGAGAACATTTGACTAAGGTTAAGATTTGAACGCAAGCATATGTTGCTGCCGTGTGGTTCTATTTAAAAAATGTCTAGTTTAAAATGTTTAGTAAATCAAAAGTGGACTTGACACCTCCAGAAATAAGAGAAAAAGCAAAAATGGTGAGTTCGGAATTATTGCCGCAACTTCTGTACTTCCTCGCAGGTGTTCTGGTAAAACAAAGCCACCTGCGGTGGGTAGGGAGCTTGCCGGGAGGAAGCTTCCGGGAGGGAGCTTGCCGGGAGATGTCCGCTATGTGGTCTTGGCTGAATACTACATGCCAATTGCCACGAAACGATTCAATGTAAGGGTTTAACAATTTCCCATAAGTCGTAGAAAAAGTACCGTATGAAACTCGATGAAACGGGTATCGGGTGAAATTTACGATACTCGCTCGTTTCTGCCTCGTATCGCAATATCACTCTTGTGTAATAATACCCATCATCATTTCATAATGTACTATTGACGTACACATTTCAAAATGCCGCTTTCGGCTCCTGTCGTCGCCTCGTCCATCAATATTTCATTCGCAGAGAAAAAATTCTATTAAGTTTCTCATTTGAAATGTTCATTCAAATTACAAGTAAAACACCTGTTTGTGTTTACTTATAACTTTCCAAAGTAGTGGAAGGTTTTATTGACAAAATAGAGTTTAATCCCACTGAAATTCCAAAAGACGGAAATTCCTGAAGCAACGGTAGAATACATGAGACGTTAAAAATTCCTGTGTTGGTGCATTTTACACTTTTTTTGGTTTTGTCGACGAAGGCTTTTTTGTCAAAATTAAATTAAGCATTAACTAATCGTAAAATATCGCGATCTAGGCGTGTTCCTAGCTTCCATGATCATTCTGCCACATTCTTACTAACTGTCGTAGGTATCAACCACATTCCCGGGAAAACTATTTATGTACATGGGAAAGTTTCCCACGATTGAGGTAAAGAATCCCGTGCATTTCCACTGCTTTAGAGTAATTCAGAGGCGCCTAATGTTATCCTTTCCAAGAACATACACGCCTCATCTGGAAAAAGGTTTTCAAAGCGCACCTTTATTAAAGACAAAAGATTTACATGATTCGTCTCTAAATTCATGAAATGATGTGTAAAACAGAAATTGCAAATGTTTGAAATTGTGTGCTGTTTGCAAAACACGCCTACAAGCAGATGGAATGCCTAGATTCGCGAAAAAAATCCGTAGTCCATAAAGACTAATTAGTTTGTAGTGTGTGGTGTTTGGGGAAATGCGAGATCCCAGGAAATCTCATGACGGCAAATCCACAGTTCCGTCACCCGATGGGTTTGGCGCTGCTAGAATGACATCTGAAACGTGGAACACTGTGAACACGACAATTTTATAGTATTCTAATTTATGAAAGAGCCAGTAGAATAATATCCTTGAAGACACACTTCATTCTCACTCGTGGCATAATATTTAAAGCATATGAAATTAATAAATTGTGTAAAATGTTTAGAGAAGATAGTACACAACACCTAGAGCGGACGGCATGTTTTACGAGCTTGATTTTATTCCGTATGTATTGGAAATCACATTCACAGAGAATCATTGCTTGCGTATTCCAGAATTTACATGCTGCCATTCTCCCATGTTATTTTACATTGCTTCACTGATAAACACAGAAGCAATATCGCGTGATGATAGTAGTAAAATTGTTCATTTTAGAAAAGAGTAAGAACGTAATTTTAGAATGATATATGATTGTACCCGTGTAGTTTTGATTTATATGAATTGATTAAGTGGTTTTGTCTGTTACTTTGCCTTACTTTGAAGATCATACTTAGATTTCACAAAAATTATTTGTGATTACATTTATTTCAAAAGATATTGAAAAACCACAAAATTACAAAATTACATTTTTCAAAACAAAAGTAATTTGCTCGTAATTCCATACTACTTAACGATGCAATCAAATAATTGTGAACTCAACGCTTGTATAAACATTTCAACGCTAACAAGTTTGACAACACATTTAGTATAGCATTCAATGCAATTAATTTTAACTCTTTCGTTCGATACGAATCGTTCACAACTCATTGAACATTTTCATGTCGATGATAGTTGAATTGTGTTTTGTAGCAGAAACAAATATTGGGTTGGTGCAAATGAAATGTCATGTGTTAGAATTTTGAATTTCCCGACTCAAGAAATTACTTTTTCTTCTGACAAATGACTCTGAAATTATGCTGCATGTAATCATACCTGTCCTACAGAGGACTTGTGACCTCTGTGTGTACAGTTTGCAGTTGCAGTTTATTGTGAAAACAGTGATCCAGTGTGTATGCTATCGGTGATGGAAAGAAAACACATTCATGTAATTTATTTGTACGAGTTCAAACTCAATCACACTGCAACCGAGACATCGCGGAACATTAATGTTGCATTTGGTGAAGGAACAAGTGAAAGAACGACAAGAAGATTGATAAGTGAGTTCCTGATGAACTCACAGAAACAAGATGAGATGATTGGAGATCTGACACCTTTACTAAACAAGCTGAATCCATAAATGCTGACAAATACTGCCAGGAAATAGGGAATATACACAAAAAGCTGTGCACTAAACAGCCAGCACTAGTTAACAGGCATAAATTTTTGCTGTTACACGACCTCACGTCGCAAAAAAAAGCTGTTGAAAAACTCCCCATGTTGGGTATTGAAATTATCGCGTATTTACCAGACATCTCACCAACAGATTATCACCTCTTCAGACATCTGGATGCATTTTTAATGGGTGCAAACATCAAAGAATTAAAAACAATTTACAAAGTTTATTCACTCACGACCTCCAGATTTTTTCACGATCTCCAGAAATGACTCACGATTTCCAGAAAGGAATATTTGCACTTGTTTCATGTTGAGAGAAGTGTGTGAAAGTGAATGGAAATTATTTTGATTGAATACGTAATTTTTTCAGTAATAAGTAGTATTGTAATTAACAGCCATTTCCTTTGCACCAACCCACTTCTTTAATCGACGATTCAAATTTCGATATCAATAATTTCGAATAAACGCATACGGAAACGCATTGACGGAAAAATAAGCAGCCACTGACCATGCGATACGTGACGATGGGCTTTGTTAGATTCCCAGAAAGAATGGAAAATGCAAAGACAATGAAACAGTTTCGATTTTGACCGAAAAATGCGTCCTATCGTGTTACGTCAATGACAAAAAAATGCACATTTTCTCATACCTGATGTTACGAATATATTGTCACTAGTGGGTGGATATTAATGAAATGTCAATTTTTTCTTTTTACTTTTGAACAATGCCTTTCAGTACAAACATTAATTTTATGTCATTTCAAAAGCAAATGATTCATTTTTCAATGGCATTGTTTTTGTATTTTTCGCCGATTTTTATTAATAAGTCACTTTTACCTTTTCCGACTTTTTTTAAAGCATCTTTCGCTAATTTCATGGATTTTAATGGTACTTGCTACAAATAATATTTACGAAATGCAACAAATGTTCTCTACCAAATTACTCAGTAGACTATTCGATTTCTTCGCTCGAAAATTTTAATGTCAGTCGTTTTGAGTATGTACTCTAAGGTTCTTGTGATGCATAACAACGCCTTAGGCAGTTCGGCCGATTCGAGGATAACTAAAGACAGAAAATTCCTGGTAAATAACGGATCAAACCAAAAGTTTGCAAGACGAGTTTACTTGAACGAAAGGAATAAATCTCGATTACATCAGTAGCATATTCAACAGCTTCAGTTATTCATCAAAACTGGTTTTGATCAATTTTCACGTCATTTTTCTTTGTTTTTAGGGCACTTTAAAAACATTTCAAGAGCATTTTATTTATAATTTTGGCGATGTTTCTGGTCATCAAAATCCACTCTCTAATTATCACACTCAGTTTGTCTCTACTTGCGACACAGCGGAGGTCATACCGTGAGGACGAAAACGCTTCACTATCACGTATCCGTTTCATAATAACCAATGATTGTTGCTCGGCGCATTTTCCACACACTCGACAACTAAGTTTTTGCTGATACGGTCACTAGTATCATTCTATTCCACAATGATACACACTCTGACCGAGTTCTGGTGCGACTGTTTCAATACAAAATAGATAACCACCAATGACATTTTGATTTTTGTATTTTTATTTAAAATACTCCTCATTTAGGGCTCAACGCACTAACAACCAATCTTTAGAAATCGTTCAAAGCATTTACTGTAGTCATTCTTTGGAACTGCAAATAAGACCGCGGTCGAACTTTCAAGACAGTCGTTTATAATAATAAACTGAAATGCGCACCCATGTGCATTTGTTTCTAACTCAAGTTACGAGTTTCACGTTTTATTGCAGCCCTATTATTTTTAAGTGTATCAATTTATAGATATCTATTAAGGACAGTCGTTTATGGTGTGATGCCTTCCTTTCATCGCTGTCTTCAATTTGGGAAGCAGCCAATAGTTGGGGGGGGGCGAGAAATGACGAATAATCAAGATGTTATAGTACAAAGATGCATTTCTTAGCCAAAACATCGTGGACTTTCTTAGACTTGTGGGTCGGGGCTTTGTCATGCAGAAACGACCAAGAGCCTTGTTCTCAATATTCAGTCCGCACTCGACTTGCTCTCGACCCGCACTCGATCTTAACCAAAATCGGTTTAAGACATTTAAATAATATTCTGAGTTTACTGTTTGACCTTCCGACACAATCACTATATAAATGGTTCCCTTCGAATCGAAATACACTGTCAGCAATGACTTCATATTTTTCTGCATGTGAACTTTCGTCATTTTTTTTTCGGACTCAACCACTCCATATATTGTCGTTTTGTTAATGGTTCATATTGGAAGCACCCTGTCTCGTCACCTGTCAGAGTTCCCTATACAATTTGAGTACTTTTCAGCAGTTTCAGTCATGTCTTTGCCTGAAATCTGAAACAGAACTCGACGTTGGCTCCTGTTCCACCGCCAATTTCCAACGAGCCTCAACACAGTGCTATTTCTTTCGCGTTGTGACGCACGACTTATTGTAAACAACGTTGCGAAATTATGAGCGGAAATAGTAGACATTTTAAGCTTTATAACGATATCATTCGCAAACAGATAGGACAGCAGTATACATTTTTTTAAAATCAGTCGCACCAGAACTCGCACAGAATTTATGTATTATATGTTTTATATGTGTAATAACGTATTATGTATTGGATAAATGTATTATAACGTTTTGTCATTTCATCGTCGCGTCGTCGCGTAGACGAAGCAGCTTGGTGACAGGGAGTCGTACTCTGCAGTCGTTCGTCAACGAAAACCTTATCAGTGACGTCATCGTACAATATTTATCAACTATTCTTTACACATACATAAGGGAGAACTTCAGTCTAGGCAAACTGGCTGCTGTCTGAAAGCCCTCATAGGGAGCCCCAGATGACACAATGGAAGACCCTATAAATCTTAAAACATTTTTTTAAATTCATGAATAGGAAAAGCAATTCTTAACTATTTTACAAGTTAGCTTTCCAGCCATCATCATCATTATCATCATCATCATCATCATCATCTTGTATTGAGCCTATTGGCGCGTCCCGTCTTCAAGAGTGTCCTTCCATGGCCCTCTTGGTCTGCGCCTTCGTTTCTTTTCTGTGGAGAGAGGATATTACAAGGAAGAGGAAGGAAATATTGCGCTCGGTCCGTGGCCCGTTTGTTAGAGTTCTGCCTCGGCTTTCGCCTGGTATTGATCGGAGAAACCATGGAAAACAACGGAGCAGCCGGCTGGTAGAATTCTCCTCGAGACAGCGGCTGAAATCGACCTAGCTATACAGCTAGAGTCGAAAATCCTGCCACCGACGGGACTCGAAACCTAGGACCTCCCGGCCACCTATGTCGGGTTGACACAGAGAAGAAATCGCTGCGAACCTACGGCACTTGCAGCACCCATATAAGTGAGAATCGGCATCGCAGTAGAATCCTGGAATGATATAAAAGATTTTTTCATGCCCAAAGTATTAAGTACGAAAGACTTTTTCTCGCCCAAAGAGTGACGTTTGTGGCCCCTAATTTCTGGGAGAGGGTACAGAGAGCACAGGACTAGAACGGATTCATTGCATCCTGGGTTCAGTAAAGGGCGACTCACCGCCTTGCTTGAAGGCTTCCATTACTGATTCAGGCCCAGCTGCAATGAGAGTGGAGATAAAATGCATTTTGGCACTGCGGTTTCTCGATTGTTCAAACCACTATCTTTCTACGGCAGTGCACGTGACAGTGTTTTCAGATGAAATCGAAATGCCACTTTATTAACATAAAAGTTGATGTCGTGAAAGTAAATGTTCCTAGCGCAACCGTGCGAGAACTCTCGCATGCTATACCCCGCCCTCTTCCTTATTTTTTAATTTCCAAATTAAGCCTGTAATGTGTATTTTTCTTCAAGATCCTCTTATCCGTCACTTGTTCTATATATCACCTAGTAATTGATTGCTATATAATACACCCTTGTCAATACAAAACTATTCTTATTTAACTTTATTACCGAGAAAACAGGTACACCCGCGTAATTTAATTGCATTGAATATTAAGTAACTAGTAATTTCACATACAGTTGCAGATTCAACAGGCTCTGAGCAGTTATGGTAGAATCGAGAAGCATCGAACCAGCAAAAATGTAATAGAATGGTCAAGATGATCTCATCCTGTAGATTGCGGTGTGAGGAACGTTTATTTGAGGCCTTCGGCCTCAAAATTTTGGGTTTAAGGCCCTAGAACGCTTCATTTAGAAGATATTTAATGATATAGATGAAGAAAAAATCCTGACGTGCGTTACGTGTGACATTTTACATGAATATTTAGATTCGTTTTTTAAACAAATCCTTCGTATATTTCAAGTCGAAGTGCAATGTCACGTCTCCCTGAAATTCTCTTTCTTTAGAGACCTCATTTATAAAGATTGGTTGCGTGTGAGAGCCTGAAATAATATAGGAGAATTGATTGATTGATATTTCACCTGCTTAATCCTAGTTATAATCCTCAGTCCTTCATATAAATGCTTCATAAATCATATGGTTTATATTAATCGCGAATTAACGCGTTTCTTTGTAAATGTTGGGTTAGTTAATTAGTAAGGCTAGCGAGGAATGTACCTCACGGCATTCACAATCCGTAAACGGGCCTGAAGTTGTATATGTGCACGAAATGCAAGATGTTATAGTCTTTTCCAACGTTTCTTAGATTGGATATGGGATAAGTGATAGTCTTTTATGAAATTGCAGCGGGAAACGCTCATGTGATATTCAGAATACGGAGCATACGAGGTAATAACGTCACATTGCATTTCTACTTCAAAGCCAACATCGCCTCATCAGAGTTCATCCGTACACTAAAGAGAAACCATAGTTTTGTCACGAAACAGCACTAAAGGGGCAAGAAAGGTATCAAAAATGACAACTTCTATTTACGCATTCGTTGGACGATTCTCGTCTTTCATTAATTTGATTAAACTAGCAGTTTTATGAGCATGTATTAAATTTGCATATTTTTAACATTTTTACTATTTACATCTAAGCGATCACATGTAACTGAAGAAAAACTTACTTTACATAATAAAAATATTTTATATTATTTTAACTATTAAATGCTTTGTCCATTTCTTATTCAATTATTAAAAGGAGGGGTCACAATTTGTTGATTCCCTAGATGCCCTAGATCATGAAGTCCAGCCCTGCACAGACGAATGTTTAACTAAAATATTAATTGTTAATGATTATGAACCGTAAAATGCTGATTTCTTCTCGCACAAAACGTATTCTCCGAAGATGTACGTTACCCGATGAAATGTAAAATGAACGAGAAAAATATATGAGGTATTTAAAGATTATCCCATAAATCAAATTACTTCCCCTAATTATTGTAGCAGTGGAGAAGGAAAGCAGGTTTTTATCTCTATAACGTGGCCAAGAAATTGCTTTAACTTACAGCTAATGATCCACAAGCAGATAAAAACCTCCTGAACACAACTACAAGAATTTGTTTAGCAAAAACTAGCACGCACACTACTCAGGAACAACAAATGAAATAGCCTCATAAAACACTGCAATAAATTAAATATTTTATCAAAAACAGCCTCCACGAAAAGTGAAATAATGTGTAGTTTAATATTTACCGTGTAATGTATATTATTAATGTAATACAACAGTTTTTTTTCCTCCAAGAACACCAGAAGAAAGTTAAATGATCAGAAGTGTTGTCATTGCCAACAATGTTGTTTATTACAAGAGCAGCTTTCGATGGCTTAGCCATCATCATCAGTTTTCTAGTACAAGAAAATAGCAAACAATTAATTAAACAATTAAAACAAGAGATAACAATAAAACAAGAGATTAACATTAGGATAGGCGGATTACTAGTAATTTAAAAAACAGAACTAACATTATGTGAAATGAAAACAAAGGAAAAGAAATTTTTTATATAACAGGAATTTAAATCTACGCAAGAAAGTGGATGAAATTGAATAGAACTTGAGAAAAACATTTTTGTAACAGAAACATGAAATGTAAGTTGAGCCGTTCCTTACCTGCTGTCTGGAAGCCACGAAACGACTACGCGGGTTTGGGTGGGCCAAGCGGCTTAAGTACCGGGCTGTGGGGTGGTGGAGGAGAGGAGGGTTAATGGCCTGGGTGCGGTGTCCTGTCTATTGCGCCGCCCCGGAGGAGTGCGGTGTGAGGGTGGTGTCTAATAATAATTTCAGTAGAGGGGAGGGATTATGGTTTATATTTTCATTCAGAAGGTTGTCATTTAAATGGATGTGGAGGTTTTCTAAAGTTAATCTGGTGTGATAATGATTTTCTATTTCCAGTATATGAATATCTGTATGTGGATCGAACGTGTGGCCTGTCTGAAGGAGTTGATTGGCAAAGTGAGATTTACAGGAGTTGTGTTTCCAAGCGTGTATGTGTTCTTTTATTCTTGTGTTGAAAGTTCTGCCTGTTTGACCAATGTATTTGGCTTCGCAGTCGTGGCAATGTAATGAGTAGACGCCGCTTTTTTCTAAAAGATGTGTGTGTGTTTTAGAGGATAGCATTTTTCTGAGTGAGTTTTGTGATTTGAAAGAAACTTTGCGTATATTGTGTGCGACTTTTTCTGAAAGTTTGCCAAAATAAGGTAAGCAAGTGTACTTATCTGGTGTTTGTGCTACTGCAGAGAGTGAAGTGTACATTTTCAGTTTCTGTTTGTGTGTTTTGCGGCGTAGTATGTTGTTGATGAGTTCTGTGTCGTAGCCGTTTGATCTAGCAATATGTTGTATAGTGTTAAGTTCTTCCAGAAAATGAGATTGTGTCAGAGGCAGGCTTAGTAATCTATGTATCATGTAGTGGAAGGCGGCGTGTTTGTGTTGAATTGGATGTTGTGAAGAGTTGTGGATGACAGTGTCTGTGTGTGTTGATTTTCTGAAAATATTGAAAGTATGTTTGTTTCCCGATATGCTGATATTCAGGTCTAAGAAATTGATAGATTTGTCTTCGTTCTGTAGTTCTGTGGTGAACTGTATATTGGGATGTAGGTTGTTGAGGTAGTCAGTAAACAGATCAATTTGTCTAGTTGTACCGGTCCAGAGAACAAGGATGTCATCTACGTAACGGTGCCAATATGTAATATTTCTGAGAAGTGGATGATTTGAAAGGAAGATGGTCTGTTCCAAAGAATCCATAAAAATATTTGCAAGAAGATACCAATGCCAATACCAAGAAGATACCAATACCAGAAGAAAGATTAATCCATAATGAAACTCGTCAATAGCACATGTTTTTAAATGTCTGACCTCTTCCACAAGCCTTGCTGTCCCAAGTCACATGCGTCGTGAGCAGTGACTCACTGAGTATAAGAATTCAGTCAATTCGAGCAGGATCATAATGGGGGAACAACACAATCAAATATTTACATCGACAATCAAAATTGAAACCTCCTTTGTTTTTATACTTCTCCCGAGTTCACGGTATCTAACTAAATCACAGACATCTCTCACATTGCCAGAGGATGAATAGTTTCCTTTCACTTTCTGAGCGCTTTGGAAATTAGTAATACAGATTACAGTAGGTCAATTATCTTGCAATTTTTCTAACTTTACCTCTCAAAGTCCGTCTTCGCGATCGAAAATGTCACGGTATTTTCGTTTCTTTCTCAATCGTGCCACTAGATATTGCATGATCGCGAGCGTATCAAACAGTGCTTGCGATCATGCGACGTGTAGGGCACGGCCGAGAAAAGACGCGAAATGCCGTGTGATATTCCACTGTGGCCCTCGGAGCTTGAGAGGCAAAGTTAGAAAAATCGCATTAGACGGCAAAGACTGATTCCAGGAAATGGTCGCGCTTCAATCGTTGCATTGAGTTTAAAACTTTCCAAATGACAGTTACACCTGTTGCAGAACACGTAAGTCAACGCTCAAGCGAGCAAACTCGAAGGTTCGTTAGGGAAGTTTTCGCTGACATCTCAAGCTTCGTGTCAAGGAATAGGTTCCAATTGTTTCTAAAAGAAAGATTTCATTATTTAATGAAATTTTTAATATTTTCAAAAACAGTTTTAATAAGATAATATATTTGTTAAATATTTCATTATATATGTAATTCTTCGCAAAATATATTTACATAGAAGAAAGATTCATACTCAATAAAATACGATGCGAACTGGAACGTTTGTTATGAACAAGCATACTTGTTTGGTTTACTTTGTACATGAACTGATTGTTGTGTGGAATGATAAATATACTTTCTGTTTGTGGCGTTATAACATCACTAATTGCCTGCTTTGCTGCCTTTCGAGCCACGTCTACCGCGTCCAATCAAACGGAAACGTTGGAATCGATTAATTAACTGACCGAGAGGGGCTACAGAACTACTGATTCATCCAAACGGAGCAACAGCACCAAGCGATTGTGTCGAAACGGTGAGACCGCTTGTTGACGCAACTCCTGTTACGCTAACATACGACAAATAGCCAAGCTACGATCGATGCCCGATTTGTGCATGCGAACCCTTTCGGGAACGACTTGGGTAAAAGTCTGTAATATACAATATATTTCGAAATTGTAACTGGTGCTTATAAAGATCTACTTAATGCTCAGATCAATCCCAAAAACTCTTAGTATATTTCCTCTTTCACCCCATTGTGAGAACGAAGGAAAAATGTTTCGGTAGATAATCAATAGTACGTCATACTGATGAGTGATGACTGTAAATAGGACATCATTCCTCCGGTAATTATGACACGTATATTATTTTTCAAACTTTCGCAGCCGCTGATTTTTGCGTAAGAAAAACATGAGTTTACATGAACATTTATGGGTTCTTTACCCACAAAAAGTGGTTCGGAACGTAAGGGGTAGTCTCTACACCAGGAACGTCAAGGTCCGGGCAAGGTATGTAACAAGCTTACTACAGCTCGCGGGCACTGTGTCAGGAGAAAATTGCGCAAGATTTAAAAGTATGGATTGTACAAACGCTACGGAGTGGTGGTATGTCCCTGGATACCTGTCCCATAGCAGTCTCTTCGATAAGTCAGTTGATAATTATTACCCAAAATGTAGCTATATCAATTCCCATTCTCCCTTTAAGGCAAAGAAATGATCCAATAAAATGAAATAATACACCAGTTCGATTTCAAACCCTCAATTGAGAGTATTTTTTTAAATTGATTCACAAGTGTCTTCGTTTTAAGTAACTCTATTTACTTAGGAGTTATAAAAGCATGAACTTTCTACGTTCATGCTAGAATGTTTAACAGACAAATTTTCTTGTCTGTTAAAAGCGCTCTCCGTCCGTAAGCGAAAATTATTAACTAACTGAGTCTTAATTTGATTCACATTATTGCTTAATACATTAAATAGCTAAATAATTTAATAAAACAACACAAACCAAAAACAATGAAAGAATTCGCCATTCAATTCCTGCCACTTAGAATAGATGTTTATATAAGGTGGTATTTAGTAAAAGATAATCACCAAGTAGTATCAAGTAGTGAAGAACGGAATCGTACTACATTATTCTCAGTTATTTGATAGAAAAAAAATCTGGCAAACACTTCTTCGCATGATGGAACTATTCACCGCCTCGCGCCGCTTCAGCTAGCGCATGTACACCCCTTTCTGGATTTAAGGGGAAATGAGACGGGGTCGGGAGAAGTTGCCCGTGCCCGTAGGAGCGCCGGACTCCCCAGGCGGACAAGTAGCTCGTGCGGGCGCGGTTTGACTTCCCTGGTCTATACAGTCCGCCGCTGGAGTTGACGTTCCCCCTCGGCCAATCCGTGTGGAATTTGTGGATGACAAGTAATATTTCGGCAGGGTTTTTCGAGGCACCCTCGTTTTACCTGCCTCTCATTCCACTCTTTCTCCATCATAAGATAGATAGATTTTTACACTTTGTTCTTATTAATATCGGGAGTTTTTATACCACATGTCCCCACGTGTCCGATTTGATTCGAACCTCTCTTCAAAGATAACAAGTGGAGCTACAACATCATGTACTTTCTCGGGTTATTGGAAACAGCTACGTAATACTGAAATATTGCATTTTTTGCGCTACTAACACCTTAGTTATTACTTCAAAACGACCAATTCAAACAAACCACCTGTGACGCATATGTGCATTCATTTCGATAGGAGCAGCAATCATTTCTTACTTTGACAAGTGAAAGAAACGGGAACATGGAATTTTGATTGATACAGCATTCGCAGCAAATTATACAGAAGGGCTGTTGCCAGCTCAGCGTTGTCAAAACTATGTGCATTTGCTCGGAGATTAACATCAATTCTTGGCAAAAACGATTATTGCATTCAAATTTCAACTTGTTTATCGGTTAGTTTTAGTACATCACAGGGAAAGGCCGATATACACGGTACGGTTATCGTTTAGATTCTCAAACAGTTTCTGTATAGAAACGTCAAGATCTCAAGCTGAACGTATAAAAGCCAAAAAGTAGCGCATACACGGTCTATAGGCTATCTGCATGAATCGCCACAAGCCGCCGCAAGGCGGGGGGGGGGGGGGCTAGCGGGAAACAACTCAATTGCACAGTCCGAGTACTTTCAGTGATGGTATTTCAGTGCGTGCGTTCTGGCTGTGATCTTCATTTAGTATTAATTAACCATGAGGGGCATAGATAATAAAAAAATGGAAGCCAGGGATAAGGAAAGAAGTAGTTTATCACAATGTATCACTTCATGCAATCGCACCTTGACACACCTAACCACAATATCGACATGGCCGATTACCGTTAGTGAACGATTCTGCCGCTAGAGGCGCTGGAGTCAAACTGTACGCTTTCTACACGAAACATTACGAACATGTTCATACTTTTCTCATGTAGGAGGCCCTGGAATACATGAAGAATCTACACGAAATCTATACCGAGTATATCGGCCTGAAAATGAAATTGTCCATTTTTTGGTTGATGCGGTGTCATTGAGCACTACTGTAAAGCAGTCAATGTGTGAATTCGCTGTGTGCAGACGCAGACGCCGGCGCAGGCGGCGATGGGGCGGCGGCGGCGCGCGGCGCGCTGAGCCGTGGCGCATGGAGCGCGGCGGCGTGAGCGGCGGAGCGGGCGGCGACGGCCCCGCGCCCGCCAACGCCTCCGCCCTGGAGGCCTGCGCGCTGCGCTACGACCAGTTCCCGGTGCCCGCCGGAGGTAAGCACCCAACACGCGCACGCCCACATGCTCCATAATATCGCACCACATACACAACAGATCCTCGCACCAACCCCCCCATTCCACTCACACACTTATGCCACATCCCACCCCCACACACGTCACACACACACCCGGCAAATCCCATCTCCACACGCGACACATCCCACCTGCACACACACACACACGACACATCCCACCTGCACACACACACACACGACACATCCCACCTGCACACACACACGACACATCCCACCTGCACACACACACACACGACACATTCCACCTGCACACACACGACACATTCCACCTGCACACACACGACACATCCCAACACGACACATCCCAACACACGACACATCCCAACACACGACACATCCCAACACACGACACATCCCAACACACGACACATCCCAACACACGACACATCCCAACACACGACACATCCCAACACACGACACATCCCAACACACGACACATCCCAACACACGACACATCCCAACACACGACACATCCCAACACACGACACATCCCAACACACGACACATCCCAACACACGACACATCCCAACACACGACACATCCCAACACACGACACATCCCAACACTTGACACATCCCAACACACGACACATCCCACCTGCACGCACACGACATATCCCACTCCCATACACGACACATCCCACTCCCACACACGACACATCCCATTCCCACACACGACACATCCCACTCCCACACACGTCACATACCACTCTCACACACGTCACATACCACTCCCACACACGTCCCATTCCAACCGCACAAACGTCACATCCTACCCGCACACACATGTCACATCTCCACACATACGTCGCAACCCATACACATTAAGTCTCACCCCTCAAACACGACACATCCCACCACACACGCACATAACACATCCCAGCCATCCACTCGTCACATTCCACCCACACACGTCACATCCCATCCAAACATGTGGTCGTTACTACCACCACATCATTTTCTAATCTATCTTCCCTTATATTTATTCAAATCACATTCAAATTAATAATTTTCTCAGTTTTCTAAAATTAAACTAATAAATGACAAATGAAAATAATTTCGGAGAAAAAGTTACACGATCTATTAAGGGTGTATATTATTATTATTCCACTACATCACGACTGAAGATCTTAAAAGTCGGCTCAAAATAAAATCTACTCCAGGTTGCAACCTGCTACTTAAGGAGCAGATCTAGGTACGGTCCCTGTCTCTATAAACTTTGCGCAAAATGTGGGCTGTTCCAAATAAAGAAATATCTTACACTTCCCAGTCTTTTGAATTACTCGGGAGTTTAGACAAGTTCTTACACAAAATTTGCAGAACAAATCTCAGAACTCCGATGCCTATCGGAACGACCCAAGCTTTTACGATCCACGTTCGGCTGATCTAGATTTGCAAACTCTTGTATTTAAGACATTTCTCTGCCTCCTTGGTAATGACGTTTCGATCGCAAGGTACAGCAACATCGACAATTAGGATTTTTTCTCCAAATATCGGATAACAATATCTTTGTTTGCCGCTATCGTGCGAATTTGAATTTGTTGGTCATACAATGTTATACGTAGTCCAACTGACGTAACCTTGAGTGTCTCCTTGAGTGTCGCTCACCTTTAAAATACTAAGCAGTGTTCGGCAGGAAGACTATCTTGAAATACAGTATATTCTCCAGTAAAAATATCATAAAATAGCTATTTTAAAAATTAAATGTATCTGTGAAAAACACTGTCGAGGGATTTTTGAAATGCACCTACGAGATTATTGTTAGAGTTTACACGTGTGACACGAATTACGCTGCATAGAGAAGGTACAGTGGAGAGTACGAAATGAGAAAAATCCTGAAAGCGAAACTATCAAGGTTTTCCTCTAAGAAGTGCGTATATTCAAGAACAGTACTTTTTACAAGATTTTCCTGACAAGTTCAGTGCCTCCGGTCACGGGTTTTTCTGCCAACGCTGCGTGCTTCTGTCTTCGGTTATTGTTCAGTTTCGTCATTCATACGTTCTCTGTCGCGATTCGACACAGGAACGTTCAATATACTCATACCTTTCACGAGACACGCATTTTTCTTCGACCCAGAAAGTTCAATATAGATTTTAACAGACACTCGCGTTTGTAGACTCACGCACCTTTACATTTTCCAATAAACGAAGTTGAAAACATTCAACTATCATTTGTTTCCCAAAGGAATTCTCAGTTTGGTCAGCGGTCGGCATTCAATTATTCTTTTACGGAATTTACAGAGTTCTATTTTTGTAAGTCAATTTTCTATGAATACAGCGACTCAAATAAATGAAACATGCAGGTGCTCAGAACAAAACAACGTCCAAAATGTCTCAAAAGTTTTTTTTATTATTAAAAAGTTTGTAATGATTGTTCAATTCTGTGGCAAGAGACGCACTTCCCATCCAAAAAGAATAAGACAATAAGTTAGCAAATCAGTCTCACTAGATCAGTCTCACTCTTAAAATGATAGCAAAACTTCGTTTTGAAATTGTTACAACTTCGTTGAAGTGTGAGAACATTTTAAATCTTCGCTCCAGTGTGTTAAAAATTTGTTCGTGAGTTGCCTACCACGACGTAGAGGATATGGAGCCGTCAATCTTCAGGCAATCATCCCCCGTTACCAGACAAATATAGCGCCCATTTCTCAATTAGAAAACCTACATAAAAATTCACGATATTCTGAAAAAGGAACTTTGTAATTTTTCAAAGAGTGATATTAAAAATACTAGATATATTAAAATTCTCAAAATACGATGTGGAATTTTGTATAATGAGGGACTTTATAACGGGCAATTATAATGAACTGAGACGGCATGAATTCCGAAATATGAGTTTAATTGCCGAACGGCAACGCCAATAATGTGAATAAATTATGAATAGCAAAACAGTCGATAGGCTTCATCAGGATAAAAAAGTAACACAAAAATCAATTAAAGTAATTATCGTAGGATCATTAACTTATACTTATTACGGTTTATTGCATTCCGTAGGGCTCTCAACATGCAAGTCGTTGCACGCAAGAACGCACTAACCGTTAATAGCCGTTGATGATGTGTACTGACTTACAAAGTTTACCAATTCTAAAATACGAAGTTCTCTTGTGGAATGTCACTAAACGTCATCATTTACATCAGTGAAATTGAATAGAATATAATTTTAGGACTCAGAGTTAGATAAGTAATTATGCACCAGTTTGTTACAAGAATGTTCATTTGAAAGCTGCTCCACAAACAAATGTGAATTTACGTGGCTACTACATTAAATTGCTTTCACAAAGATGATCCATGCACCTGTTTTTGTTGGGACTTAAGTTGCAAATATGGCTAATTTGTGAATTGAAGGCGTAATTCACACTTTCGCCAGATGTTTTGAATACAGCTGTATGACTGTCGATAAAGTATAATTTCAACCACCACCAGGCTTATGCTCGAATTATAGTGCGATTTTTCTAACCCTGCCCCTCAAGCCCCTATGGCCACGATGGAATATCACACGGCATTTCGCGTCTTTCTCCTTCATGCCACTAGAAGTCGCATGATCGCAAGCACTGCTTGATACGGTCGCGATCATACGACATCTGGCGGCACGATTGACAACGTCGCGAATATTCGTGACATATTCCATCGTGAAGACGGGCCTTGAGGTTCAAGCTAGAAAAACAGGGGTTAATTAGCACAGGGCACTGGCTAATTAAGGTCATCACCCAAAAGCAAGGCATAGTTTGTGTTCACGAGAAGTATTTTGGAATACAAATATGTTATTTTGGAATAAAATAATGCATTGGACAGAGTCAAGTCTGTTTTCAGTACATCGTAAAAGTCGAGGGCCACAGCGTCCTTATCCTAACTGGGAAATACGTAGCGAAGCGTCAACTGAAGTATGTAGTGAGGTTAGGTTAGATCGCATCGTGTTATAGAAATTTACGACTGACACTCTAAAACACAAACCTTGTCTCTCACTAGCCTTAGATCCTTCTCGCTGACAGAGTCATTCACATCTGACATTCCTCGTCGCGTACTTACCCTTGATACTCGCGCCTCGTCACTTACCCTTGATGCTCGTGTTGTCTAATATGCACTTTGTTCCCCTTTTGGAAACATTAACTAATTCTGGAATTAGATATAGATATTATGGGTAACAATTACAAGAAGTAAAAGTTGCACTACCGGCTTAGGTGGTTCAGGGCACCAATTGATGTCATAGCATTGCCTTTGACTGAGAGGCCCTAGGGTTCGAGTCCCGACGGTGGCAAGATTTTCGACACTAACTACATGGCTCGGTCGAATTCAGTCGCTGCCTGGAGGCGAATTCTACCGACCGGCTGCTCTGATCGGTAGTTTTTCGCTGCTTCTCCGATTAACGCCAAGCGAATGCCGAAGCAGTACCCTAACAAACGGACCATGGACCGAGCGCGATCTTTCTTTCCCTTTCCTTTTCCTCTCCTTGCTTACACACATGCACTACGCTACCACACATGTCGGGAGACCGGTCGGGAGCTTACAGGTTTCCCGGCTGGGACGGTGCCCCGCTGGTGGGGGACCCCTGATTAAAGAAAACTCCGGAAGGTCGGCGTCGGATCTCGCCATCCAGAACATAACCGTCACCTCCCGCAAAAAAAAAACATGCATTAAACGTACTGGAGTAATGACGTTAGCAGTTGACGCGTCCGGAATCACTAATCAAATAATAAATGTTTTGGTCGTGGAAGCATGGAGACTCGTGCTGCGGCGGCGATGGTGTAACGGTTAGCTTATCGGATGTTTACGGGTTCAAATCAGATCGAAGCCGTGGACTTTTAAGGGCAAAAAATTCCTTCGTACGCTTTCCTTCGGAGAGGAAGTAAAGCAGGCTGTCCCATATTAGTAGATTTACTTCATGTAAAAGATTCTCAAGCCTAAACGACGCCTCTGAGTTAAATTCAAGTCGCTTGTTTCGTCACACAAGGAATACCTTCTTTCTCCGCTAGACGGTGAAAGGAGCGTAGAGAAATTTGCGTTGTCAGACGGAAGAGCAGGCCTCGTGGCCGCCACGTAAAAGAAGGCAATTCAATTCAATCCAATGCTTCATGAAGACTATACTTAGAGTGGTGGAGTCGCAGCACCTCGGTAACTGAACTTCTCTGAGGGGACGC
This sequence comes from Acheta domesticus, assembly GCA_031308135.1. Taxonomy (NCBI): domain Eukaryota; kingdom Metazoa; phylum Arthropoda; class Insecta; order Orthoptera; family Gryllidae; genus Acheta; species Acheta domesticus. Next base: position 60,041,753 of record JAHLJT010003656.1, read on the forward strand.
ACGTTGGTTGCAGAGCTCTTCTGCAACTGGACCTGGGACCGCGTGCTGTGCTGGCCGCCCACTCGCGCCGGGGATGTGGCCCGCCAGCGCTGCCCTGCCTACAACGGCGTCGACCCCACGAGTGAGTAAACAAGCAGCAAGCTGGCGCGTTGCCCTTCTCGCCCGCTGCCCAGAGAGTTGCGTCAGGCGCGCAGACCCCACGCCTCGACTTATGCGTATGAAAATCAGTAGGCTGGTAAATTGCTGAATGCTCTTTTCCACCCGAATTTTCACAGCGATTTTATCTACACTTTCTTTTAAAACTGAACTAGAGAGAATTGTCAAAGAGAAGGTTTTTAAAAGAGTTTTGTGAATATAAAGATTTGCTGTTTATTAAAGTAATTAAATAAACCATTGTAGAATTCACGACCATTCACGATCATGAAATAAGGAATGTAGTTCATGAGATTGGTCAATTATAAACAATATTTGCCAACGTCGCGGAAGGTTTTAATTCCTTCACTAGGGCTCGAGTACAAAAAAACAACAAGGCATGAAGACATCAATATGAAATTACAATCTACAATAATACAATATGCTAAACAAACAAAAAATCAAAGTGATATTATAAAATTTTACCTTACTAATACATTTTACAGTCAAGCATTACAACCAGCCTCCAATCCAACTCAACATGGAGTTGCTGCAGAACATGCATCCACACCGCAACACGTCTGAATCGGGTCAAGGCTCCAAAGCAAATAAGAACTAGTTATAGGCAGCGCTACAACCACTCAACAAAGTGTATCCGATCAGGGTAATGTTAAAATAAAGCAATATTACCAGACAATTTGGATTGCCATGTGTATCCGGGCAGGCAAACGTTAAAACAAAGCAATCCAAATTGTCTGGTTATTTTGCCTCATTGATGGCTGACCACATACTTTCCCATCCCGAAAATTGCATTGCAAAGGAGCCTTCATTTTGTCTGAGGCCTCTTCCTCTTTCCGTACCTGACAAAAAGTCCATGTAAAGGCTTGAGGGTGGGCGGCATGATGCATTGTTAGCAGTTTTTTGGTTTTTCGATCCATGATGCGAATTTCTTGCTCAGTCCAGTCCACTAGTCCGGAACTGTACTCGACTACAAGCACCGCCAAACTACCAATTGCAGATAGTTTATTCCTGGAGTTCACAGTAGACTGCAAGACAAGTCTTACTCTTCTGTAACAATCCTTGCAAATTCTCTCTTTCATTGTGTCGTTCAAGATAGTCTTACATTCTTCAATGCCCAGATATTGTTATGTTTTACCTAACTCAAGATCTTGAATCAGAGTTGTGCATATCTACTTCAATGCTTTTTGACGTTGTCAGTTTGCCTCTTTCAAATTGATTTTTCCACACATGTCAAGACCAAACTTCATGCAGATGTCATTGCTAAAGTCATTCACGACATATACCACTTGGGAGAGAATCGCTTCATTCTTAGCTTAGCATTCTTACTTTAGGGTCATCCATGTAAAACAAATGTGATACTGGCCTTTCATCTTCATGGAGCTTATAACCAAAGTCAGCTTGCGACAACTGTCTAGATAGTGGAATCAAAATAATGCAAAACAGCAGAGGGGATAGCGAATCTCCTTCGAAAATTCTCCTGTTAATCTGAATACTTCTTGTTTCCACTATTTCCTTTCCGTTGTGTATTAGTAACCTGGTACTCCACGGCTTCATAATAGCCTTTCAAAACTAAATAAGTGTAGGATGAAATCGATAGATTTCTAGGGTCTTCAACATCCAATCGTCTAGTACATTATCAAAGGTCTTCCAGTGATCAATTCAAGCCATGCTTAAATTACGTTTTCTTTTCCGTACATAATTCGAGATGACTTTATTTAGTTGCAAGATTTCCTTACAGACATAGAAACCTTTACGACATCCTTTATGTTCAAATGGCAACAGGTGGTTCTTCTCTACGTGTCTGTACATTTTGTTAGCGATGGCTGCAGTTATAACTTTGCACAATACTGGATGGCAAGTAACTGAGCTGTAGTTTTTTTTCCAAAGAACTGTCTCCGGGTAGAACCCAAAGAACTGTCTCTGGGTAGCAATTAAGTGATGCCGCGGGTGAGCCATTCCGGGAGTTCCTTTGGGTTTTCTAAACGTTTGTTAACAGGCCTTCCTAGATGAGAATAAAATGCTGTTAATTTTTTAATTCAATAAATCTGGATCTTGTCAATACCGAGGGATTTCTGGTTCCCCATGTTCTTAATTGCTTGGAAGAGATCCTCTTCCAAGCAATTAAGGTTCGGTTTCCACGAGTCCATCGGCAACATCGACTTCAGATTGGATTCAAGATGCGTCTTCGCTGTAGGATCTGCTTTCTTCTCAAATACCCGCCCAAAATGTTTCGACGTCATCTTTTGAAGGAGGGGCAGCATTGCCATTCGGTTTTTGAGTCAGATTGCTCTTCGCGTTTGTTCAAACAATCCATTCTGTACACGTAAATTGGATGTTAATAATAATAACAATAATTATTATTATTAATAATAACAATAATTATTATTATTAATAATAATATCATTATTATACAATTCTTATTATCCCTTTGTACAAAAATTTCAGTGCTGACATTAAACATTGCAGTTACACATTAAATAAGATTGATAGTAGGATTTGTTACTGTAGGCCAAAACAATATCCATGTAGTATATACAATGCTTAAATATCTTTGTCAATATAAATACAATTATATTCACGGATATCCGGTATTATCCTTGGTAACTTTTCTCCAGCTCTTCTGTGCGATGTAATCGCAAGACTGTGGCTAGTTTTACCTAACTTGAGCGCCGCCTTCACTCTCCTGCCTGGCAACGCGGTGCTCAGCTCGCCCGCTGACCTTAGTTACGGCTTTCACCCTTCGGCTCCTTTGCTTGTCGCCTGCGCTACGGTCGCTCTTGGGTATTCTCGAATATCTCGTTCTGACGCACGTTGAAGACTCCACTCCCTCACTCCCTCCACCTACTTCTACTCAGACCTCGAATACGAAGTTCCTTGCTCGCCTTCACACTGAATAGTGCACAGTTAGTGATCTCGTGAAGCACCATATCGTTGCCGTCTCCTGCATGCGCTAGATTTCCATATTTTAGGATACGTTTGCAACGGCCACGTTCAAGCTTACTGCTCTACAGCTTAATTATCCCACGTAACTGTTCATCATTAACGTAGTCTAGTTGCGATAAGTTATTCGGTCAACTTCTAGTTCGTTCATTGACAATTCACTTTCAACTAGGCGAATTTTCCCGCACGTCGTCCGCCATTTCGTATCAATTTGCAGCGACGACATTTTAAGCGCACCTAGTGAGACTTCTTCGTCTCGGAGACTTTAAGCAAGAAGAATAAGAAGAAGTAGAAGAAAGAGAATACCCTTATATTCGCACCCCCTTATATTCGCCCCGTCCCTCACTGCCTCTACGATCATTTGTCTGAACCTTCGTTTTCTCATTTCCTTCCGTTTTTCATAACCGTAGTTGGTGTTCGGGGAAATGTAAATAGAAGCACTCCCTGCGCCTCGCTCGGTCAAAGCATATCGTCGGCGGGCGGCCTTACGCCGTCGCCCTGTAGCACGATCGGTGCTGTTTACATTGCATGGGATTGCAATTGTGCGTTTCGTCGGCTAACAATTTATATATATATACACACACACACAATGGGACGTCGATTATCCGAACTAATAGGGACCAGGTAAAGTACGGATATTCGATTATTCGGATAACCGAACATAAAAATGGCAAGTGTACATAAAATGCTGTATGCATAAAGTTTCTTTAGGAGAACGTACTATTAAAATACTACACTGCACATACAAAAACCTTTGTATGCGATCTTTGAAAATATACCATTAGTTCTCTTGCACTTGCGGTGAAAAAGCGTTTTTCTGCTAATATTAAACATTTCCAGTTCTTAAACATTTATTGTGGGATTTTATTTTAAATTCACTGAAGTTAGATGATTGACTATAGTACAGTTTCTCTTTCATATTTTATCACTGTAAGTCATATCGGGGATCATTCACAATATTCAGTATTACAAAAGAAAATGAATACGTATAGTACACAATACATAATTAAAGAAGTAATTGTTCAGTGAAAATTTGAGTTCGGATATTTGACATTTCGGATAATTGACGTTCGGATAATCGACGTTCGACTGTGAGAGTAATATACTTGTATATAATGTTTATATATATTTAATATTATTTTGGAACCTTATTAACGTATGAAGAGTGCAAATAAAAGGAATCTTGTAAATTTACAACAGCAATTGCATTATTATAATTATTATTTATTATTATTAATTTTAGCATTTAGGATCCCATTAAGGGCAAATGCCTCTTTTACAGGGAATGTGAGGCTGGCATATATTATTATTTGCATAAAACAAAATCATTATAAAATACTATTATTATTATTATTGAAATTGATGTTATGCTCATGTTTTGATTGATCCTATATGGTCAAATACATATATTTATTCGTACCATCAACACCTCCTATTATTATTATTATTATTATTATTATTATTATTATTATTATTATTAATATTATTATTTTTGACGGCAAACAATGGAAAAACGACATCAGTATTTCTTTCACTGTGATTCGATTCCGTAATCCAGTGAATCGATAGGTGATTAGAAACGGTGTTTGTGGTTTTTGAAAAACATTTGTTTCTTGTAACTGTGCTGTAAATATTGTGAAAGCTGGAAAAGTATTATGATGTTAAGAAATGAATTTCATTTCTCCTACAGGACGTTCAAGAAGGCGAGGTGTATTTTAGCTGCAGCTCAGAATGTAGATTACTCATTCTCGTACTCATATTCATAGAAAATGCATCGTGTTTTTTTTCCTTTCTCGCCTTACGAATACTTTGTGAGAAGAGAAAGTTATGTTATCGTGCGCTGGAAAACGGCGAATTTTTGCCAGAAAAACTTTTAGAGCTGAGGTCTGTGTGAGAGAAAGTGGATAAAGCCTGTTGCTAAATTTAGAAAAAATCCTCTATCTCGTGATGTAGCCAGAATCCATGTTATGATGGCTCTTGATACCGAAAAATCGATTGACGGCAAAACGTCTGCCCATGGTCAACTTTAGCGCCTAAACCGTTCAGCCGATTTTCTTCAAAATTGATATTCCTCAATCGTTTTTTCTGATGTCGCGGTTCCTGGAATTGGAAACCGATATTTTAATTTTGAGGGGTACTTTACATTTAGCCCCTCGGACATATTGAAAATTTTCAAAAAAATGGCTCCAATTTTTTTCTTTATAAAAGTGGTATTCCGAACATATTGAACGACATACTATTGATATCACAAATGACAGACTTGGTTGGTTATCAGCAGAGACTTTTGACACAGTTTACAAACTTCACGTTCATTATTTGCTCTATATCACAGTTTGAAAAAATGGTTAGATTTATTTTTTAAGCTTTTGTACTATCACATTTTTTAAACTTGGAAATATAAACTAGTTTCCTGATTAGTTTTCGAAATCCTATAAGTCATAAACTTTTAAATAAGTCCAGCGACTATCGTACTATTGATACACGTAAATTACATGTCTCCATTGCATTCTCAATCAAGATTTATGCATAAAAAGTAAAATAACACAGAGAAAATTTATCTTAGTACTTGATTATTCAGTTTTTCTTGTTTTCCCACAACTTAACAATTCCTGACTTGCGGTGTTTTAATAATTACCGATTCAATTACGAAGATTTTTTTCCTTTACGAAATGTGTTCTTAAGAAACTGATCTTGAAATTAGGTCATGTTCAATTTTTTAAGAATATGAGTATTTTTTGCGTTATTTTGCTTGTAACATAAACAATTTTAAAATTTTAAAGAATTGTTTTTTCAAAAACCGGTCACAAGTTTTTTCTTTAATTTTTCCACGTATTCACCGTATTCAAACAACGATAAATAAAGTGGTGCTGGCCCCATTTTGGCACATGCTTTATATTTTACAAAAAATCTATATTGTAAATTCCAACTTTTCGCGCCCACTCGACGCGTTGTCAGTTTGCAAAAGCAACACGGCGTAAATTCTCAGAATTTTTGTGATTTTTGTCGGTCGTGTTAGCCGCGCTATACAGATAGCGTTGTTTTGAAAGAAAATTGATTTAAGAAAAGTAATATATTTAACGTAGAACAAAAACATTTTTTTACTTTAGGAAGTTTTGATCTCTGATTCTGGCATTCAGACATTGTTAGCTCACCTCCATGTAATCAAGGCAAGCTTATATGAAGTAGTATTTTTTTTATTTTCTATTCAATTTGCTGCGGATACTGTAACAGTAAAATTTATTCATATTTGTTTCATTTGTATACACAAGAAATGACTATTGTTCTTGTCTATCCAAATAAACGCAGTTATGCATCACATGGAAGAAATTACAATAATTCCATACTACACAACTATTTCCAATAAGGCAAGAAACTAGGTGCTGTTGTAACAACTAGTTTTGTAATCACTAGTATTTTGATTATACCGATCAGTCACCAATGGATATTCAACTTTCGACCCCAAATCGACTCCTTCATTATAATTAACCCTCTTTTAAAATTTCATCGACCCCGTTGGGGACCAGTGATTTAGGGTCATTGCCCAGGCCAGACGCGGTACACGGTTTGCTCCTGGGACCAGGCGCAAGTTCTGGGAAGATCAGGTTCGCAAAAAGAAACGGGCGGATGATGCAGACGGGAATACGGGCATTATTTCCCCCAAATTCTGCGTAGTGATTATTGTAAACGTAAGATCAGACCCCTTGTTGTGACAGACCTAAATTGGCAAACTTTAAAAGAATCCTATAATTTTGAAGAATACATAATTAATTGATTGCATGAACAATGATACATAGTATCTAAATAAGACGATTATATTTCAATAAGCCAAATTACGCAGGAGAATTTTAGTCTCGAGAACCTTGATATTCTGAACTACACTGTACTAAACGTATTCTGAAAGCAAGGGTATATTTTAAAACCGGCAGCTCTCCACAAGATTTCCTATAGAACAAAGTATTCAATTCACAAGTAAACTTCAAGAAGCCAAACCAGCTACCTACAACCAGACCATTTCGAAAGGGCTGCTGTAATAATCAACAGTAAGAATTCATAATGAAGTTTCGTATTGCGTCATTCCAAAGCGCTCGCGGATTATCGCAACGGGGATTGCGTTCCGCCGGACAGCTTGCCGGAGCCAATTGGCTGGGCGTTACGCCGCGCCGCGCACAAAGCGGCAGAAGCCCTCAAAGTGAAGCCTGCGGGCGCCACGCACGTGGACATGCGGCGCGCCATCACGCCCACGCAGTACCTGCAACGCCGAGCCCGCCCCTCTCTCATTCCGATCACTCACCTGCGCCACTCCGCCACATCGAGCCCCTCCCACTCCCACCACTCACTCCACCACCCAATCCTCCTCCCATGCCACCTCCACCCCTTCCACCCCGATCACGCACTTTCACCACCCAAGCCTCCTCCGATTCCGACCACGCCACCCCACTCCTCTCCTACCCCGGCCACGCACTTTCGCCACCCAAGTCTCCTCCCACTCCGACCACGCCCCCACTCCTCTCCCACCCCCCACCCCTTCCCCACCCCCACTCCTCTCCCACCATCCACTCCTTCCCCACCCCCCACTCCTCTCCCACCCCACTCCCCTCCCACCCCCACTCCTCTCCCACCCCCACTCCTCTCCCACCCCCCCCACTCCTCTCCCCCCCCACTCCACCCCACCCCCACTCCTCCCCACCCCCTTTCCTCTCCCATCCTCACCACGCACTTTCACCACTCAAGCCTCCTCCCACTCCGACCACGCCACCCCCACTCCTCTCCCATACCGACCACGCACCTTCACCACCCAAGCCTCCTCCCATTCCGACCACACCACCTCCACGCCTCCCACCCCGACCACACACCTTCGCCATCTCAGCCCCCCTCCCACTCCGACCACGCCACCCTCTCGCCGCTCCCACTCCGTCCACGCACTTTCATCATCTCGCCGCCGTGACCTCTCTCCCACACCAACCACGTCACTTCCACCTCTCTTTTACTCTGACCATGCCACCGCCATCCCCACCCCTCTTCCACACTGACCATGCATCTGCACCACCCCGCCTCCCTCTCCCCTCTCCAAATCCAATCACGCCATCCCCCACTCCCAAGCCGACCACACACCTGCGCCACCCCGCCAATCCCACTTTAATACACACTGATCCTCCACAGTCCCGCTACCCTCCCCGCCCTTCCTTCGTCCGGCGCGTCCACTTCCCCTTTTAGCCTCGACCACCCCGCTTCTAAGGAGTTGCCACACCTCCCCTCCACCACGCCTACCCTGCCTCACCGCGCTTTGGCACATCCTCGCTGTTTTACCGTTGCTTCCCCGCCACAATTTGTGCGCTGACAGCCTCGTAAACCCGACCCCTGTCCTCAAGATCGGTCTCTACAGCTGCGCCCTCCACCACTTCCCGCCGTACCCGCCCCGCCTCGCCGATCTTCCGCCACACAACCGTAATTTCTCGTTCCTTCCTCGCCACAGCCGGCCACCACTCCTCCGCTTTCAGTGTTGCTAACCCCGCCCCTTTTTCCCCAAGGTCAGTTCCCGCTGCAGTTACACGTATGCCACGCGTTCTGTTCGATTCGCTCTGCTAAGCCCATCCTGCTGCACAGCTTTGACACATCCCTAATGCTTTCCCATTGTTTCCGCACCACTCTCGGCCACCGTTCGCCCGCTTTCAGTTTCGCCAATCCCCACTCCTTTCTCTCAGGGGCAGATCCAGCCGATCATGGGGGGGGGGCATCATTGATTTCTGTTAAGTAATAAACATATTTATTAGATTGTATATTATTTTTGTAGTGTATAGATGATACTATAAAATATTATTGTTTAAATATTTACATAATGTTAATATAAATAAGTATTTAAATCAATTGTGCCATATAAAGCAAGGTAACAAACTAAAAACACTAGGGGGCACGACCCCCATGGCCTCCTTGTGGATTCGCCACTGCTTTCTCCCAAGGTCAGTTCCCGATACAACTATGCTGATGTGACATTTCCCCTATGACTCGTCCTTTGCGAACTTCGTCAGATCCATCTTATTTCCCCGCCCCACTCGGCCCATCCCCGTCCGCTTCCGGCCTCGCCAAGTTCGCCTCATTCTCTCAACCCTGGTCCCAGCTCAACGCACCTACACACCTGCCACGCCCCCACTGCCTTCCTTCCACTTTCCAACCCCATCATCGCGACACCAACCACTTCTTTCGAGCTACGCCACAGATTCCTATATCCACGTTACTTCCACCCAGTCCCCGTCCGTTTTCAGTTTCGCCAAACCCGGTCCTTTCCCCACTCCAGCAACGCACATGCAACCACATGTCTCCTACGTAGCACCGGAGACCGGTCGGGAGCTTAGAGCTTGTCGCGGCTGGGACGGTGCTTCGCTGGTGGGAGAAACCACGTTGAGGGGAAAATCCCACTAACCGACGATAGGTCGGCGCCGGATCTCACCATCCAACGGGGAAGATCATCGCCAACCCCCGAAAAAAAAAAACACTTACGAGACTAATGACCTTAGCCGTTTACGTGCCCGGAATCACTAATCAATCAATTAATCAACTCTTACAACATGCCTAGCTCGCTACATCCGCTGACGCTCTGTCTACGGCCTCCATCTGAGCTGCGCTAACCCTCACGCTGCTCCTCCCCGCCACTCCAGTCCGTTGCGGCTCGCTCACTCGTTCAAGCCCCGCCCACATTTCTTGTTCTCGCAACCCCGCACGTCATCTGCCTTGCCAACCCCTACTCCGTCCTCACAAGCGTGATCTTCATTGGGCCCACACACCTGTTACTCCACGGCTCCTCTCCCCGACACGTCTCACCCTCTGCCGCTTCCCGGGGGACGCTTACGTAATCCGAGGCAGTCGTTGACAGCCTCCACACACGGCCTCCCTCGCCGCGACGACCCAACGCATCCCTTTCCTCTTATTATCGCCCTCGCCCTCATCTCGTAGCCGCGCTTCGCACCGCTCGCGCTCAAACGACCTCTCCCGCGAGACCCGCTTACGCAACCCGACAGCCGGCGACGGCATCCGCGCGCTGCACGCCGCCCCCCACCCCACGACCCCCGGCGACCTCACCCCCCGGCGCCGGTTGCGTAACCCAACAGCCGTCGGCGGCACCTCCGTCGGCGCAAATTACCATTCATTGTTAGGAGCGAAACACCTGTTCGGATTTCCACCGCACCGCGCCGCCTCCCCCCCCCCCGCTGTCTCGTCAAAAGACAGTGGTGCGCGAAGTCGCGCAAACACTAACAAGGAAACGTTTTCACGTGTCGCGTCGAAACCTGCCTACATTTTTCTATCATCGGTGTTTGGGGTCACGAAATATTAAAGGGAGATGGAACTACTTTGCAGACAAAAAAACAGTTTTTTCGTATTTTATTTTTCATAAATCTTCTTCATTTTCTCTTTAAATTGGCGTTTGAATTATGTTGATATCTCTCTTACAAGTGTTTGTTTTTATTATTTATATGTGAAGTCCTCCTCTCATTGGATTAAGGCGCCGGCTCCAATAGTTTTAGATAGTTACACAATTCAGCGCATAAAAACTGAAAGATTAGGCATGCAAAAAGGAAATTGAAACTTGAAGTTGCCAAGCTAACCAACATAAAAAAGTCTCTAAAGGAAATTGTTTTGGGAAAATGTTTATTCTGATGAAGCAAGATATCGAGCTGGCTGTTCGTCGGGTTGTATCTTTGAAGCCCATTTCCCGAAAGTTCATATTTTTAATACTAAATACATCTTTTTTCAAATTACATTGTTAGGAAACTGAAATTTTCAAGTGTTGTTGATAAAGCTTTTCTTCTTCACTGAAAAATTTTTTTTCTGATTATCTCAGTATTATCCATTCTGAAAAACTTTAGTTACTACAATAGTGTAAAATAACTGCATTATGATGGAAAAAAGTATCTACAAAAATAGTTGTCAAAACCGTCGTTTCAGTGTTGATAATGTGAATAATATATCTGTTTTCTGAAAACAATTTCATACGCCTAACTTCAATAGATTTTGAGAAACGTACTCAAACATTTAACATTGCCAGGATATGGCACTTTGTGTCCTCTAAATGCGCAAAGTTTTCTCTGCCGAACAATCTGGAAGAAAATTGAAAAAAATAAATGAAGGATAAAATTTTTGTATATTTTATTTATAGTATTTGTGCCTAAATTTCATTTTACTGTCTTACTCTGCTGTCAGGTAATACAAGAACTATTTAGTCACACAGACGAGCAGTGAGGTAGACGTTCCAGAAGATGGCTCTACAACTCCTCACGAATTAATCCCGGATTTTGCGTATATTTTTCGAATTATATCCAGTTTGTTTTGGCAGCTAAAAATCTTGCATAGGAACCACATGTGACCTTCGCTATCAATGAGAAAAATTCAAACATTTTCTATGTCACAAGTTTGAAATCGGTAGAAATCGCCTCCGCGATGGAAAGGGATCCTGTTCCCAGTTGCGTGTAAGAGTCTTGTTTTGTAACGGAATTTGGCATATATGTCTCTAATCTTGTCTTGACCGAGAAAAAAATTGAGGGTAGTGCGCAATTCTTTAGATTCGGATTTAGCGCCTCGACATAGGGAAACATATGTCAAGTCTTTGCGTCTGACAAACACCCCCCCAAAACACAAATACAATGTCACGATAATGTTTTGCTATTTAAAAACATTGGACGGTGATGGCGTAATTCTAGATTCAGATTCGAATTCAGCGCGTCGACATTCACACATAAAGATGTGTCAACCCTTTGGATCTGACAAAGAACTACGACAACAACAAAAATTCATTTCAGGATGGTTTTTCACAGTTCAAAAAATTGGAGGGTGGTGCGCAATTCTTCACATTCGGATTCAGCGCGCCGAAATTCGTAGAGAAACATGTGTCTAAGCCTTGGGTCTGACAACTTTTATTTTTTTGTGTGCCTATGTAATTAATACTTATTTTCGTATCTAAAGTTATTCACTGCTATCTATTAATGTTGATTGATTGGTGATTCTGGCGCGTAAATTACTAAGGTCTTTAGTCCCGTAAATGTAGTGTTTGTTTTACCTCGGGAAATGGCAGTGATCTCCCCCCGCTAGATGGAGAGATCCGGCGCCGATTAACGTTAGCTTGCAGAAATTTCCTCGACCAAGTATATCCCATCTATTGATGTTTGATCATTAGTTAATTATTCATAACCAAAGCATCTAATCACATAATACATTTTATATTTGTATTCCTCTATCCGTTCTCACCATTCAACAACTCCCCTAGATACTTATTTTACAAGACACCATGACAACCTGCATAAAGTATAGATACTCTATGTTACAAATAGCATTCTCCTCCTTTCACGCAGTCGCATACAGTCAGTGGAGGTTCTGAAGGGGGGATAGGGAATCCTCCCTGAATAATAAACATATCTTTATTGTCTATGATGGCCTCTCCCAATATCTTCGTCTGGATCCGCCCCTGGAGAGTGTCCGCACTTCTACTTTGCACCTGTTGACCAACCGGTGCACGGGGGCCCGGCTTGAGCTCCAGGCGCAAGGGACGGCCAGGGCGGGGAAGAGCTCAGCTGCGCGGGGCTGGGGGCTGGGCTGGGCTGGGCAGTGCAACGCAGGGCCCGAGGGCGCGGAAGTTTGCTCAAGCCCCTGAGGCAGCGCTGCTGACCGCTAATTGGCGGCGCGTAGAGCTCTCAGCCAATTAACGCCGCCCCCCGCGCCGCGCGCCACCAGCCACGCTAAGGCCGCGGGAGGGATCCGTCCACTGGCGACAGCCCGCCTTTGGGGCGCCCCCGAAAAACCTGCGTCGAGCCCTTAGACTTGCAACTATTTTCTTTTAATGTTCTTCTTCGTCCTCGCAACTACTTTATTTTCGTCTTCTTGCTCTCTTCTCATCCTCCTTCTCCTCTTCTTCTTGCTCCCTCTCCTCCTTTTCTTCCTCCTCATTCTTTTTTCCACTTCCTCCTAATCTTAGGGATATTTCTCCATTTCCTCCTTTTCCTCCCCCTCCCCCTTTCACTCCTCCACCTCGTCCTTTCACTACTCCCCCTCCTCCTCCTCCTCCTTTCACTACTCCTCCTCCTTCTTTCACTCCTCCTCCTCCTTTTCTTATGGATACTTCTCCATTTCCTCCTCCGTTTCCTCATTCTCCGCCTCCGTTTCCTCATCCTCTTCCGTTTCCTCCTCCTGCTTCTTTTCCACCTCCTCCTTTTCCTCTTCCTTCGATTTCGTGGTGAATCCAAGTAAATCTACCGATCAGAGCAGTCGGTCGCTAGAATTATTATTCAGACACTGTGTGGATTCTACGGGACTATTAAGCTAATATTGAAAATCCGCCACTGTTGACATTGGAACCTTTGCACCAACACAGGCCTGCACAACGCCTGCTCCCGCGGGCATTCTGCACTCAAGAGCCGGAGGTCTGCCCGCGAGAGCGGTGCGAGTGCAAGTAGTGGCGGGTAAGCAGCTTTGTAGGGGGGGGGGGCGCTTGCTATTACACAGTGGGAACGGTGCGGTGCGTAGATTGAATGCTTGGGCTTCTATTACGATGATCCATGCTGTGAAAGTATTTGCTCACTTATTTAAATAGGTAATATCCCGTATTTGTAGCTATAAGGGTCATAATTCTCTGTTTATGACCTTCTTTGCAGTGCAATGTATCGACATATTTTTCTTTTGTGATTCTTTTTAGAATACGCTCATTGTGACTCTTAAACAATATTTTGAAGCTGTGAGTTTTTTCAAAATATATTATTTAATTCTACCATTAATTTACCTTTCAATGATTGATTTTTCGCAAGAAAAGTTATAATCTCCAAAAGATAGGAAAACGAAGGAAATTAGTATGTGAGTATACATAACGTTAACGTCCGATGTGCTGAATATAGTTCAATTCTAATGTACGAGATATTTATAAAGATTTAAATTTACGCCAGTGTTTTAAGGACAACATTACACTCATAATATTCAGTTAACATATTAAATACATCCACGTCGTAAACGATTATGAATAGGTTTCGTTGATATGATAATAGAAATAAATAATGTACTCTTGTCAAAAATTAGAGTAGAAAGTTTTAATGTTTTTTTAAGATTTTTCTTTAAATAACGTCTTATTCAATTAAAATAGTTAAGTAAAAATAGTTTATTACTATCATCGACTAACAAAAACGATTCAATATTAAAATTTTGTGTTTAGCACCAGACTAAATTTATGATTACATCGTAGCAAAGTTATTTAAAATAACATCCCTACAATTATAATACTTGGTGTCCAAACCAAATATGTAGGTATGTCTATGTCGTTTTAGGTTCATATTTCGTGTTGTCGTCTATTGACAACAAACATTTCAAATATTACAACCAATAGTGGTCGCTAATGACCTAGTAATTGATGTGACCTTAGATAACAGAAAAATCTATAACAATTATTTCTCTTAAATGTATGTCAGATATTCAAAATCAACCACACCAGAAAAAATAAACAATATTGTGAAAGAATTATATGCCCAGGCTATCATCAAATTTCATTTTCAATTCATGTTTTAAAAAATATTAATTTCCGCTCTTAAAATCTCTTGTCCATGAATGTACATCGACTCAAAGTAATAGAGTTAGAAATTTGAGGGGTGAGTAATAAAACAGATAAATAGATTTTTAATAAGAATAATATGAACGTATAGTGTTTAGTATATACATATGGCGTGGTACCATCCCAAGTGCAAGAGTAATGTAGGTTACGTAACAAACTTTCCACAGAAACAATAATATCAATACTTGTCCTTCGTCGGAAAGAAATCCTACCGAAGAATAGCACAGATCCAACATATCCAAAGAGTATCATTAAAATGAAACACGGAAACATCTGGTCCGTTTCGATCGTAGTACCTTCTTCAATTAAGTACACAGCCCTTGTAGAAACGGGAAGTCAACGGTTGCACTACACGCAAACAATCTTCATTGGTATCAAGCAACTATTAATACTTCTACCTGCTGCGAGAGCGAATCTTGAATTAATGATGATGCAAATAAACCTCGTCAGTCGGCGCGCAAACCACGGTGTTCACAGAAAGCATGAATACTCGTATACGATGAGGGAATCTAAGTCTACTGATCGTGACGTCACAAAGATGGCCTCTGCCAAGGCCTTGTGTAGGTAGTATTGGGCAGTATCGATAAGCGCTGAATCAGCAAAAATGTAATAGAATGTATAATAATATCTCATTTTGTCAATAACGGTATGGGAAACGTTTTTGGAGGCCTTTGGCGTCAAAATTCCAAGTTTTAAGGCTCTAGAACGCTTCTTTTAGGATTTAACTAAATTGATTTTAACAATGGGACCGAGTTTGGCGGTTGCATTTTACGTGACTATTTAGATGCTTTGTTTTCTCCTTTCAAGAAATCCTTCATATTTTTAAAGTCAAAGTGCAATTCGTCATGTCTTCGTAAAATTCTCTTTCTCTAGAGACCTCATTTATGAATATTGGTTGCGTGTGAGAATCGCAAAAGGTATCTATACTACTGAAATAATACAGGAGATGATTTTTCCGATTGCCACGATCAAATGGTATTTCTGTAGTGTTCCGTAACCTTTGGTTCTACGGCGTCACGGAATTTCTGGCACGCAGCGGAGTTGAGTTGTAGCGTAGAGGAAAATTGTACTGGAGTGGAATGGATCGTGAGTCGAATGTTTCCTTTATTTCATTGTCGCTCCGCGCATCAACAAACTGACCATCTTGTTCAAAGCGTGAGCCACCTTAGATGATACAGCAAATATCTTCGACAAAGTTTGGGTTATTGGAAAGCGGTTAGCGCCAATTTGGGGTAGATGTTGGGGAAAACAACATTTTGTTTTCTCGATATTTCCTGTTGCCAATTCAGGTGCAATATCTAAATTCTGTGCACAAATTGGAACATTTAAAATGTTGCCTTCTAATGTTTCCTGAACCGTTGCAGATATTGAAATGCGGTTTTCACTCGAACGTATACAAGGTACCCATAAGATGATGAAACTATGGATTTTTTAAGGATAAGAGATATTGATGCAACTTTAATTGTTTAAATTGAATCCGTCTCTCTTTTTTAAATAGAATCCGTTTAAATAGAACTCCTCTCTGCTTGCCCGTTATGAAGAAGTAAAGAAATCTACAGCGTTCTATTTAAAATCATGAATTTGAATTTATATATCTTAAAAGAAAAGCTATAGTTTTAATATTACACATCTTCTTACATGCCCCTCGTATACATTGCGCAAATCGCGAAAATGGTGGACTGTACCAAGAAAAGCAATTTTTTGTACTTCACACTCTTTTCAATTATCTGGAAGTATAGTAAATTTCTTACAAAAATTTTGCGGAGCTCCGATAACTATCCAAACGACCAGTGCTTTAACGCCCCACATTCGGCTGATCTCGATTTCCAAACTCTTGTATTTAAGAAGTTTCTCTGCCTCCTTGGTTACAATGTTTTGATCTCATGGCATAGCAACGTGTACAAATAGACAAGATTTTTTCTTCAAATTCCGGATACCAATATTGCCTTGCCTCTATCGTGCGATCAATTTGCCTCTATCGTGCGATCAATTTTTACGTACTATCAATAAATATTATATACAATACTGTAAATGAACATGAGTCTAATTTAATCTTTTCACAGGTCGTTCTTACTTAATAATTCTATTCGAAATAACACGTCATAACATTAGTTTTCATGACCAATTTTGTAGTCATAATTCTTCTCCTCTTTTCTTCCACCATAACCTATTTGCTCTACTTTTATCCCTTTTGTTGCTACTATTCACTGTATCTCAATGCATAGTCATGTCTTCTGTCTTCTCACACTTCTTTTCATTCGATATGGATATTATTCCTCAGTGTATTGATTGATTGATTGATTGAATAGGGTTTAAAGGGCGCTTCGACTGCTGTGGTCATTGGCGCCCATGCCAGGGTATTTGGAGAAAAGAATATTCAGTGTTGCATATGTAACTTACTCACTGTTTAAAAGCATGTACATGGGCTAAAAAGGAGGCTCGAATTCTGCATCAAGTATACATGTAGAAATGGCAGAAGGAAAATAGAAAAAGGGCGCGTAAAATTTATCTTAAAACGTAAAATTGGCTGTAAAGGGGCCAAAAAACAACATAAAACATTGTTCTTTCAAATAAAATTATATATTCTGCTTTCTCTCAAAAAACAAAAAAGTTTTGAGAGCGCAGAATCGTCATCCCCGAGCACCACTTGTAGCGAGTTGCCCAGGTCATGTCTTCGTCGACTGCCAACAAATTTCCTACAGTACAGCAGGACGTGTTCCACGGAAAGAACAGTCTGGCACGAGTCACAGATGGGGGGAGTTCCATTTCGAAGAATGAAACCGTGAGAGAAATGGCAGTGTCCGATACGAAGACGGGTTAAAATAACTTCCTCGCGTCTACAGGACCGTGATGAGGAGCGCCAGGGATACACAGAATTCTTTATCGCACTTAGTTTGAAAGTGCTATTGTGCCACTCTGTTTGCCACGCTCTAAGCACGGATCGTTTCAAGAAAGCCTGAACATCGGATAATGGCACAGAAGGGATGTCGATACCAGTTTTACGAGTCGCTGATTTCGCCGCCTGGTCGGCCAGTTCGTTCCCTCTGATACTCACGTGGCCTGGGACCCAACTAAGTACCAGGTCATAGCGGCGGGACAGAAGACGATGAATCAGGCTTTGAACGGATAAAGTCAGGTAGTCTGACGAAGGACGGGAGACAGCTTGAAGAGAGCTGAGAGAATCGGAACAGATAACTACTCGCCGCAACGTCGCTGATTCAATGTATTTTAAGGCCTCAAAGATTGCACACATTTCGGCAGTGAAAATACTGCATTTGGAGTGAAGCCGAAATGATTTGGTGGCCCTGATACAGTAAGAACCACATGCCACCGCGTCGCTGCACGATGAACCATCCGTGTATAAGAATAAATGATCCGGATACGATTCTCTCATATCCAGAAACTGCTTCTGGTAAACCAGAGGACTAGTAGTTTGTTTGGGTAAATGGGAGAGTCTGAAGTCAATACTGGGAAGGAGGAGTTTCCAAGGGGGGATCCGGTCACTTGTGGGTCTCACAGGGGTGGGAAGTTCTACATTTAATTCCCGGAGAAGATTTCGTAATCTAATACCTGGGGGATGGGGTAACGAAGTTCGAAGATTGTACGAGGACTCATACTTTGGATGGATGATTATACGACGACAAGGGTGGTCAACCAGTCCCGACACTTTAGCCCCATAAGAGGCTAATAAAATATCTCGCCTTCGGCTCAGAGATGGTTCTCCAGCTTCGGCCAAGAGGCATTCGATGCGACTCGTGCGGTAGGCGCCTGTACTAATTCTTATACCGGCGTTGTGAATGGTATTTAATGGCCGGAGGGTTGATGGTGACGCTGACCCATATACAATACATCCATAATCCAAAATAGAGCGGATGAGGGTTCTATACAAACGCAAGAGACACACACGGTCAGCTCCCCAAGAGCTGCCTGTAAGGGTGCGAAGGAGGTTCAGAGGTGAGACACATCGGCTCTTCACTTTACGTATATGATTTCGCCAAGTTAGGCTCTTATCGAAAGTAAGCCCAAGGAAAGTTGCAGAGTCCACAAAAGGTAGAAGATGGCTTCCAAGAAAAAGATCGGGGTGGTTATGAAGATGATAAATCCTGCAGAAGTGCATACAGCTAGTTTTTGATGCGGAGAATTTAAAACCTGTCGCATCACTCCATTGCTGCAATTTGTTGAGGACAAGTTGTAATTGTCTCTCTATCACTTGAATACTCTTGGAAGAGCAGAAAATGGCAAAGTCGTCAACGAAGAGCGATGCTTTCACCGGCTCTCGGATTATCGACGCTATACTATTGATAGCGATGGCAAACAGAGTGACACTCAGAATTGAGCCCTGAGGGACTCCGTTTTCTAAATGGTGGCTGGCGGATAACCTGTCACCAAGGCGAACGCGGAAGTATCTTGAGGAAAGGAAGGCTACTAAAAAAAGGGGGAGCCGGCCCCTAAGACCCCAAGAATGGATGGTGCGAAGAATGCCGTACCTCCAGGTAGTATCATAAGCTTTCTCTATATCAAAGAAAATTGCTACCAGGTGTTGACGTAGCACGAAAGCAGTGGAGATCTGTGTGGTGAGGGTGACAAGGTGGTCCATGGTTGACCTGTTCTTCCTGAAACCACATTGGATGGGTGTAAGTAGGTTTCTCTGCTCCAGGTGCCAGACCAAACGCGTATTCACCATTCGCTCCAGAAGTTTGCATATACAGCTTGTGAGCGAGATTGGACGGTAGGTTGACGGCTTTGTCCTGTCCTTTCCATCTTTAGGAATAGGAATAATAATCGCTTCGCGCCAGGTTCTAGGGAAGGTATGTTCCATCCAAATCTTGTTGAAGATACGGAGGAGAAAGATACGTGCCTCTTCCGGCAGGTGTTTTAACATTTGGTTGTGTATTTGGTCTGGTCCTGGAGCAGAATCTTTCCCACGGGTGAGCGCACAGGAAAATTCATCCATGGAGAAAGGGGCGTTATAATCTTCCTCCAGGCAGGTAGAGAAGTCCAATCTGCATTTCTCCATTCTACTCTTCGTTTTCAAGAAGCTAGGGGAGTAGTGTAAGGAACTGGAGGAATTTTCATAATGACACGCCAATTCCTCAACTACTTTTTCTGGAGAAGTAATAAGATTTCCATTAATAAGAAGTCCTGGGACAGATGATGGGGAAAATCTTCCTCCGATCTGTCGGATCTTTCGCCATACTACTTTAGGCGGGGTATGGCAAGAAAGAGAAGAAATAAAGGCTCTCCAGGAAGCGGTCTTACTTTCCCGTATTACTAATCTGGCTCTGGCCCGCTTTCTTTTGAAATCGATCAGGTTTGATGCGGTGGGGAACCTATTGAGCCTCGCGAGTGCTTGCTTTCGGTCACGCACCGCGGTGGCACAGTCAGCATTCCACCAAGGCACCGGGACGCGTCGTGGCCGACACGTAGACTTAGGGATTGCAATGGTGGCTGCGCGAAGAACGGCGTCTGTGAATTGGGCCACCAAGGTATCGATATTATTTGAGAAGTGGTCTGGCATTATAATTTTCTCGCTGAATGTATCCCAGTCGGCTCGATGGAATAGCCAGCGAGGAGGGTAGATGACGTCTAAATCAGGGACATTAAAGTGGACCAAAATGGGAAAATGGTCACTCCCATGTAGATCATCGAGTACGGTCCACTCTACCATGGTAGATAAGGATGGACTGCAGAGTGCCAGATCGATTGACGAGAAGGTGTTTGACGCCATGGAGTAATGAGTGTGATTCCCGGAGTTCAGAAGAATTAAGTTTTGCTGGTCAATAATATTTTCGAGGATAGAACCTCTCGGGCAGGTCCTCGTGCCACCCCAGAGGGGATTGTGGGCATTAAAATCCCCCGCAATAAAAAAAGGGGCGGGCAACTGAGAAAAAACATCTTCGAGTTCCTCTTGTGACACGACTTGGCCAGGGGGAATGTATATACTACACACCGTAAAAGAGAAGGATGGTAGGTGTACCCGTACGCACACTGTTTGGAGGTCGGTTCGAACGTTGTGTTCCTCCGAGAACAGGGAGTCGCGGATGAGTACCGCAACGCCGCCGTGAGCACGAAGTCCGTCGTCTTGATCAAACCGATAGATGTTAAATCCGCGAAGAGACAGGGGATGAAGAGGGAGAAGATGAGTTTCCTGAAGACAGACTATAAATGGTTTGTGGCGAGAAATTATTAATCTTAATTCTTCTGAGTGAGCACGAAGACCATTTAAGTTCCATGAGAGAGCCATTATGAGAAATTATTTCTTTGGTTGCTTTTTTTTCTTTCTCACCTTCTGAAAGGTTTTAGAGGAACTCTCGTGGGGTTCCTCATCACCAGCAGAGTCATCCTGACTGCTGCTGGATAAGGTCGTCTGTGTCGGGGGGATTTCCCGACTTTTGGCCACGGGTGACCGAGATCTACAAGAGCTGGAGGATCGTCCGATGTGATTCTCGGAAACAGAAAGAGGAGGACGGGATTTGGATGACGTATTTTTCCTGGGAGGCGGTGTCTGCTTAAGATCGATTTCAGTAGAAGTTTCAGTTGAGGTGGTCGATGTCTGGTGGAGTTTCTGGACAGGTTTTTTGTACTTTGTGGGAATTATAATTTTCCCACCTTGGATGCACGCCGAATCTTCGGGGAAGTCGACCGGCGACACCTGACAACTGAAATGTGAGACTACCGCTGGGGTACAGTGAGTTTGACAACTCGCTGTTACCCCCGGGGACTTAGGTTTCACAGCACTGGAAAAGGATCGTGATAGGTCCACTGGATTCCTGGTTTGGAACCTACGCTTCGCCTCAGGGAAGGAAACCTTTTCGGTTACTCTTATTTTTTGGATTTCCCTTTCCCGGAGAAACGTGGGGCACTTGTTGTCGTTGGCTGGGTGATCGCCTTCACAATTCACACAGTGCGGTGGTTTGTCGCAGGGTTGTTGGTCGTGAACTGACGATCCGCACTTCCCGCAAACCGCGTTTACTGACATACATCGCTGCTGAGTATGTCCAAACCTTTGGCACTTGAAGCAGCGCAAAGGGTTCGGCACATACTGCCGCACACGGAGGTTGTAGAAAGCGGTAACGATCCTTTCCGGGAGAGATGGTCGGTCAAAAGTAAGGATCAGGGTAGAAGTAGGGATCACTTTCCCCTGCTCCTTCCTTCCGATCCTGTACACCTGAGTCACGCCATAGGTCTTAAAAAAGTTTAGAAGATCTTCCTCCGTTTCTGAAGCAAAGTCCTCGTGATTTACCACGCCCTTGCACAGGTTCAAGGTGGGATGGACCGTGACTACTACCTGGAGGCCGGCAATCTGCTTTGTATTTTTAATTTTTCCTATTTGCTCGTCGGTACGTGCTTCAAAAAGAATCGTTCCGTTCCTCTGACGCACGACCGCTTGGAGCTTCCCGTAAGCCTCTTCTATGGCTCGCGCCAGACGGACAGCACTTACAGTTTTAAAAGTTTTACCTTCCTCAGCGCATGACATGAGGAGGAAACGAGGCATCTTGGGTCGATCTTCTTCTCTAGAAAAGAAACTATTTAAGTCAATGGTTCTTTCGGCACATCTCCTCTTCCTTGCGGAAGAGGGCGGGGGGAAAGGTGAAATATCCATATAGATGGAATAGGTTCATCCTCGTGGTCCCCACCCACCACGGAGCCCAACAAGGGGACACTCCATCGGAGTGCCAGGGTTGCCACGAGGATATAGTGGGGGAATAACACGGCGCTGCACCGCCGTGGATTCCCCCGCTCACCCTGGAGTTCAGTACAAGACCTAGTCCGAGCCGATTGATCAGGAGTGGGTTAGCTTCCGACCGCCCGTCTAGAAGAGTCCGGGGCCAAAGCGAGTGTGTTGGAACCTACAGGGAATGTTTCCCAAAATACGTAACCAACGTACCCCTTAGTGCAAGGCGAACAGTAGCACTAGGACTAGATAGGGAAACAAACAGGTCCCTCAACTGCCAGGACACACATTCCCTCCGACACGGGTCGCCATGCACGGCAAACACATGGGTGGGCGTTCAGCATACAGAGAAGGCCAGTGAGGAAGAAAAAGGAGTGAAAAGAACGTACATGACATGAAATGAGAAGCAAGAAGATGAAAAAATGGAGAAAGGAACACTTGAGAGCCTTCTCTGCATCCCCCCGTCAGGACGTGGACCAACCCACCTCGACGGGTCCTCAGTGTACATATTTTCATTGAAGAAAAAGGCAAATGAGAGTTTACGTAACTAATTTGGATTGATTTATTTTTGTCAAAAAGTGTAAAACTGTATGTGACGTACGGAGAGATATATTCTTCGAACTGTTTAAATGAAGCTATTTTCATCGAAGCACTTTTCCAGGAAAAGAAAAAGAAGATAAATAAATATATACAAATGGTCCATTTGGAAGAGAATCACTATGCAGGTACTGCATTTAACCGAAAAATAAACAGAACTGAACGTGACTTTAGGTAGTATTCAAATACAGCAATGGGAGCAGAGAAAACATCTTCCCCTTGTCTGGAAAAATGGCTTCATTGCAACAGACTCTCGACATATAGCACCAATATTTTCAAAAACCCATTTCATTGTCTACTCTACAAAAAATATAAGATAATTTTGCCCATACAGTAATTACACAGACCGAAAGGTTTCCGAGGGTTACCGGCAGCAATTAAGATTAACGTAACCCGAGACGGCGGCCGAAGATAAACGACAGAAATATCATACCTTTCCTTGATGTTTATTATTGTTGTTAACATATTATTATTATTATTATTATTATTATTATTATTATTCTCTACATCACCACTGCAAATGTCGTAACTCGTCCGAACATAAAATCTATTCCAGATTGCAACCAGCTACCAAAGGAGCAGACCTAGGGACTGTCGGTGCCTCTACAATACTTTGCGCAAAATGTGGGCTATTCCAAATAAAAAATTTCTTGCACTTCACAGTCTTTTGAGTTTCTTGGTAGTTTAGCTAAGTTGGTAGACAAATTTTGAAGAACAAATCCCAGAGCTCCGATAACTATAGGTACGATCTGTGCATTTACGCCCCAGATTCAGCTGATCTCTATTTCCAAACTCTTGTATTTAAGACGTTGCTCTGCCTCCTTGGTAACGACGTTTTGATCAAAGGGGAAAGCAACATCTACAAGTAGACACAATAATTTTTACAAATCCCAAATAACAATATCCGTTTGTTTGCCGCTATTGTGCGATCCGTTTGAATTTGTTGGTCGTAAAGTATGGTACACAGTCGAATAGACGTCGCCGGTTTTGGTGAGTGTTCGTATCACTTGGAGCATGTGTTAGGAATTTATAGGGCGTTACAGATCTACCAGTGGAGGTAACTACACACCCCATCGTGTGTTTTCCAGTATTCGGTCTTTGCTAGAATTGGACAAGCTGAGATGATATGATCAATGGTTTCTATTTGTTCCTGGCAAATGCAACATTGGGACTTTATGAAGGTTAATACTGGGACATTTTGAGAACCGCTTTATAATAATGCGTTCTCAACGCCTGATCTTGGGCAGCTATTAAAACTGCTCTCGACATACATTACATAACTAATTTGGACTGATTTATTTTAGTCAAAAAACAGTAAGTCTCTATGTGACGTATGGATGGATAGAATCTTCGTATTTAATAACAGTAATAACACTAATAATTACAATAACAATATAGTAATTTGTTGGATGTTCTTACCGTTTGGAAAACTAGATTTTCCTATTCTTTCGAATACTGGGAATATTTATTATTTACAAGTGGTAAAATCACTTTTATCACGTGTGTCATACGCTACTTTTATACAACCTTTCTGTCTTCAATTTTACTTTAATTCAAGTACACAAATCACTTAATGAAACATTAAGGATAGTTGCAACAGCGGTCAGACGAAGGTGTTGTTTTTGTTGTTGTTGTTGTTGTTGTTGTCGTTGCATTCACAGATTTATCTGAACTTATGTGAATCGTCTCACTTTTGCCACTATCTTTAATAACTTTCAGCACGCTCTGCATGCCTTTTAAGACCAGTTTTTACTATTGGGAATCTAAATAATATATTGGGGGAAGGGAAAAGCGTTAGATGCCATCAACCTGACAGTGAGATGTCAAGTAGAATAGGAGTATGAAATTGCTTGCAGTTACACAACTATTCTGGAGCACGTCCAGTTATCCTTAATCAAATGCATCGCCGTCATTGTAAATCATTTTTATGAAGATATTGTAGTTCATAATTTATTTTTGTACACAGTTATTCATTTTCCTATTATATCGTTCTATTACTCTAAAGACTGTTATAACAATTACTTTTATGAAAAGCAACATTTGTGGCAACCTTCATCCGTTCGCTATGGCGGCAGATTGCCGCTCTTCAAAAACATCGGCGGATATTTTACGGATGTCAGAGCTGGAAATGGTGGACCTCAATGAATTTCTTAATAACGCTTTGCTCCAGTTACAAATCGATTCGTTTTTTTACGCGTTTCTTTCCATTTCAGTTCACTTCTAAATTTGACATCGTGCGGACGGGCGGCTGCGCGCCTCGCCAGCAGAAGTGTGTTCTCTTTTTGACCTTTTCATGGAAAATTTAATTAAGTACTCCAGTAATTTCAGATGATATTTCGTATGTACAAGGAAATAATTTCGTTTCAGGACAGATAATGTAGCCTAGCACTCTAGTTTGTTTCCTTTTCTCTCATTTTCTCTTTTTCTTTCTTATGGAAAACAATTTGATGACATATTTGTATTTTATCAACTTTATCAACATTATACTACATTATCTTTTCCTCTAACTTTAAGTGTATATATTTCACCAGAAACGGAATTATGCTGATGATTCTGTGAGAAATTCCAACAAAAATCATCCTCATTACTGATGACGTCCCTTAGACTCGACATGAATACTCGACACACCACAACACAAGTGTGTAACTGGCAAATTAGCACCTATTCGAGAATTTCTCCCTAACTTTGTTTCCAACTTCAAAAAGTCTTAAGAAAAGGAGAATTTACAATTATTAATGAAATGTTAATTGCTATAAACTTTCCAAATTGCCTGGGTGCAAATTCATACTTTATTTTGTTTTATCAATTGTGTAGTTAAGTTTGTGGTAAAAAGAACTATTTTAATTTGGGGGGAAACCATCAATCCCAAATTCCATTAGTCGTGCGATTAAATGGAGAAAATCTCAAAAATGAAGGAGAATTGAATTACTGTGTATGCATCAAATTACAAAAAAAAGCGTAGAAGGTTGCATCCGATCAACTGGTGTTGACAAAGGAACAGAAAGAAACTATAAATGAAAAGTGCGTCAACAATATCGATTTGCAAACAACATGAACATAATAGAGAGGAAAATATTCCATCAATAATTTCACCAATAACCGCCCATTCTTGGAAAATTAATATTACCTACAGAAAAGTTCCATGTTCAAAACAAATGTCCTTTATTTATTTACTTACGTCAAAAAACAGTTAAAAACTGCGTATGACGAGCTATGGGGAGAAGTGAATTTTGTGCACGTTTTCATAATTCTGTGGTCTCCATCCTAAACCATATTTTAGTCCAATTTTGAATACAGAAAAGAGAGTTTTTTTTTCGAGTTTTGTTGACAAAATATTCGCTCCTATATAATAAAATATATTTTCAAAGGTAAATTAGCTATAAATTCCTGCCCTGAACCCTCATGTTCTTCATGAAAGAATAATACTTTTTGCCGCGATAATATGAAAAACGATAATTTGAATAACTATATTTCCCACTGAAATTCAGAAGACGTGCACAAATAATGAAGTTACATTTATGTCCAGAAGCAAAACAAGGGACCATCTCAGCATTTGCTCAAGGATCAGGGAAACTGGACGAAAAACCTGATCGAGGTGGGGGCCATCAACCCAGAAACTGTGGTACATACAATACTTGTTACAGATTCTTTAGAATTATACAGTCCAAATGATAAATAATTACATTAACTATCATTGTTAAAATTAATTCTACTTTCCTTTTTGATGCTCGGTAGAGTCTCGAATTGTATAGAAACAGTTATGCAGAAGAAAAGATTTTACTTGGGACTTAAACTTTCTATTGAATTTAATCGTTTAATGTCTTCTGGCAAAGTGTTGTAGAGTAATGTACATGAATTGTATGTAAATTTTTTGTAGTGAGCTGTTGATACTGCCACTTGGTGAATATGATTACTACGTCGTGTGTTATACTTATAGACATCGGCGTTTGCTGAAAATATATTCCCGCCCTTAAGTAAGTCATTTTTGACAAAAACTACTGATTCGTAAATCAGGAGACAAGGTAATGGTAAAATTCCTAGATTAATAAAGAGTGACTTACAAGAATCACGTGGGTTGGATTTGCTTATTATTCGTACAATTTTTTTTGTAATCTGAAAGTCTGTGAGCTATAAAAATGTGTTTCCCCAAAATATTATGCCATATCTCAGGCGGGAGTGAACATTGGCAAAATATACACAACGAGCTGTATGAAGGCTGACGGAATTTTAAAGAATTCTGAACGCGTAGCATAATGAACTTAATTTTGTGTTCAATTCATTTAAGTGGGCATTCCATTTGAGGTTTGACTGAATTGATAGACCTACAAATTTTGTTACATTAACATCAGTCAATGGCACACCGTTCATTTTCAATGGAGTACAGAATTTTTTATTTGATATGGAAATCTGCATTGAAACAGTTTTCTTTTCATTTACTTTAATTTGTTATTACGGAACCAATTTGAAACGTCTGATATTGTACTATTTACGGTTTCTTTGTTGCAAAGAATATTTGTATCATCCGCAAAGAGAACTGTTCTTCCGTTTCGAATCGCTAAGGGCATGTCATTTACGTATAATAGGAAGAGAATAGGGCCTAAAATCGATCCTTGCGGGACTCCACGTGCAATTGGCAAAGAACCGGAAAGGTGTGTACATAAAGTTCCATCATTCCAGTAAGGTATTTCTACTCTCTGAGATCGTTGTTTAAGGTACGAACATAGCCAATCTAGAGCAATACCACGGATTCCATACGAAGGTAATTTTGAAAGTAAAATGTTATGATCAATGACGTCAAAAGCTTTTGAAAGATCTAAAAATATTCAAATAGTTGCTTCGTTTTGATCCAATGATGAGGCAACATCCTTAAGAAAAGAAAAAATGGCTGTTTCCGTAGATTTTGATTTCCGGAATCCATGTTGGCAATTTGAAAACGCGTCGTGTTTATTGAGAAAGGTTTCCATTGGCACATAAAAAGTCTCTCTAATATTTTTGAAAAAACTGACAAAAGAGAAATTGGCCGATAATTTTGAACATCATTTTTGTTGCCTTTTTTGAAGAGCGGCTTAATCTTAGCTGTTTTAAAAATATCTGGAAAAATTCCGGTGCATAAGAATGCATTAAATATGTGAGTTAACGGGTGTATAATGGCTGGCGCGCACGTCTTTAACAAACAATCCGGAAATTCATCTAAACCGGCCGAATATGTATTTTTTAATTTACCGATTATTTTGAGAATTTCATAGGAAGAGGTTTCGGAAACGAACATAGTGTCTAAGATTTTTAGGGAAACGTCAGATGTTGAATTTTGTGGCTGAAAACCCTTAGTGAGATCGACAGCAATTCTCGAAAACTATTGGTTAAAGAGACTAGCCACTGTTGCCGGATCGTTCACATCTCTATCGTTATCTTTTAAAACAACATTCTCTACAAGGTTTCTAGTTGGTTTGGTCGCATTTTTTACTATATCCCACATTGATTTTGTTTTGTTATTAGAGTTCAAAATATCCTGATCGTGTTTCATGATTTTAGCCTGCCTTATGACTTTTCTTAACGATGATTTGTATTTTTTAAGTACAGGAGGAAATCTTGAGATACGTTATGATGCTTAGAAATGAAAGAAAGAACTCGTTTGTTTTTACATGATGTTCTAATCCCTTGTGTTATCCAAGAATTGTTTTTGCGTGAAATATTTAATTTTCTTTTCTGAAGAGGAAAGCAAGTATTAAAATGAAATGAAAGCGTTGAAAAAAAAAAGAATAATATTTATCGTTTGTATCAATAGTATTATAAACCGCGTCCCATGACTCCTGCAGCAAGTAATCAATGAATAATTTTATTTTATTTTTAGAAAACACTCTACTCATACGTGTATTATTTATTGTGTCATTGTTCGCATTTCGTATAATGGTAAGAATTTGCATCGTGCATCGTGGTCACTGTATCCTAAATCTTTTGTTTCAATTTCATGTCGAGTAGTGGTTTTGTTAATTATAATTTGATCGATTGCCTTCTTTGAATTTACTGTGATCCGTGTAGGTACTTTTATTGTAATATCTAAATTGAAGGAATTAATTAAGTTAAGAAACTGCTCTTTCTCGCAAGATTCGATCAGAAAATCAATGTTAAAATCTCCACATACAACAATGGATTCACAAGAGCGATTGATGACTTTGATTAGTGTTATCTCTAGTTTTTCTAAGAACAAATTGTAATCTGCAGCTCTCTTTGTTGGAGGCCTGTAGATGCAAAGCAATTTCTGTACTGATCTGTTTTTGACAGGCTAAATTGTAACCTGCATTGACAATTTTGTGGTGAATGCAGATCTCCTTGTACATATAAAGGGCCTATTATAAACTTAATATCGAAATAACACATGCTCCCTTTCGGTTGTAAGCAGTGCATTGGCTAACCCTATCCCCGTTTCCAGGATACGACACAATCGCTCAGACAATCGCAACGGTTACCTGTGCTATACAGGTTGCCGTGCCGCTAGATATCGCATGATCGCGACTTATCAAGCAATGCTTGCGATCATACGACTTCTAGCGGCAAGACCGAGAAACGCAAAACGCCGTGTGATCTTGGCCGTAGTGGCCATGGCGGCTTGAGAGGCAGAGTTAGAAAAATCGCACTACAGCAGAGATCAATTATTTGTTAAACTCAGTTCTATGTGTCGACAGAACACGACTCAAGATTGACAAATGCTGCTCAGCAGTATAAATGCTCAATTACTCTGTGCGGGAGGGGACAGGTATGTCGTTTCAATAGAAAGGAGCACAACGGAACCACCACCCCCATCCCGCTTAGTCGGAGAATCAAGGAAAGTCACTTAGTCAACTCCGCCACCGCCACCGTGACGCCTTGGGGTAGAAACACGCGACGAGTTTTAGAACAATCAGGTCTGCTTTTACGCGCGAATACACGCGACCACCACCAGCCTCCGGCCAACACGTGACCGGTACGATGGACGAGAAATTGCTAAAAAAACATATTTTTTAGACAGATTCTCTAGCAATTTGGTAGTCACGTAAGCGGAAATTTATGTTACTACAGCGCATACATTCTCGACTCTTGTCTCCCTCAACACACTTCATTCATCAACTCATTTCGTGTATGCTTTGAAGTCTT